>VYZM01017805.1:193747-239453 GCA_013398915.1 Dromas ardeola | reverse complement strand
AAAATGCACTTTCTGTCCAACTTGTGCAAGCGCGGGGGGGCCGTGTCGCACCCGTCCTGCTCCCTTGGTTTCTGCCCCTGCCCCGTCACTGCCGTTCCCTGTGCTGTGGCACGGCCTGACAACGGCCCTTTCCTTCCAACCTGCCCTAGGGATTTGCACCTGCGGCATCTTCTGGGGAAGCGAAAGGAGCAGCGCTCAGGACCTCTGCCTGGCCAAGGGTGAGACGCAAGCCTGCCTGTGGGAAACCCTGGCGCACGGCCTCGCACGGAGGGGTTTCTGGTGCAGAGATGCCAGCTTTTG
This sequence comes from Dromas ardeola, assembly GCA_013398915.1. Classification (NCBI taxonomy): domain Eukaryota; kingdom Metazoa; phylum Chordata; class Aves; order Charadriiformes; family Dromadidae; genus Dromas; species Dromas ardeola. The sequence continues at coordinate 239,153 of VYZM01017805.1, read as the reverse complement.
GGGCCACATCGTAGCAGTCAAGGGAACAGCATTAAACAGTGCAACTACAGAAACGCCCACCAAAAAAAACCCCACCACTAAATAAAACTGGGAGGGAAGACAGGGCTATGAGGGCAAGGAACATTTCCCTGGTTTTCCTCTCTGCTTTCCATGGTGCATTAATTTTTTCCAGATGCGGTGCTTTCTGGTAGAAATGCAACTGTGTTATTGTGCTCTTTATTATTATTAACAGCTTTCAGCTTTCTTATTACATCAGTAGGACACTTCCCTGGTCAGGGTTGCTGTTCTTCTAATGAGCGTGGCTCATTTGTCTCCTTCCTTCCCTCCCTGCTCTGCTTTTTGTCTGCCTGCTCTTTGGGTAGTAATTTGATGTGTTGAGCTCTCACCACCTCCGCTGCCCCCAGGGCTGAAGTTCTGACGATGCTAAACAATTAAAATGCAATGCAATTACAGGCAGTACAGAACAGCGGAGAAAAAGCCGGCAAAAATTCAGCCGTGCAGAACACTGCGGAGACTGTGTGGCTGTCAGTCTCTGACTCCAGGAGATAATTTGGTTTTTCTAAGAAGCAATAATTGAGCCTTTCGCATGTGCCACGGTTATGAACTAGTCAAAAGCCTGTTTGCTGTGCACCCAGGAGCACCAGATGGATTGGATAGTCCCCGCAGCTTTTCCGGGGCTGCCAGCTTTACACTTCAAGCCTTTTCTAGCTCCTCTACTTGTAAGTTATTCTTTTGACAGCTTTTACGCATACGAGCGCCTTGTCTAGATTTAGCTGGTGAAGCGAGGGAGGAAGGATGAGGAAGAGCATGCCAAACGAAACCCATGTAGCTGGGGGGAGTCCAGAGCCAGAGCTGAACTCCGCTCGCATCCACCCCAAGAAAAACCCAGGGGAGAGACAAAACCGTCTCCGACCTCCAGCCTTCAGATTATGGCAAGCGTCAGGATGCAGCCGCAGGTGCCCCACGCCAGCCACCTTGATCACACTCAGATACTTTCAGTCCTATTTTCATGAACCCCAGGCACACCTTTCCAAAGAAGAGTTAGTACGAGGGAGCTCAGCAAAGAGCTGCTACTATCAAAAAAGTAACTGGAAGGAGCCTTTGCAGCTGGGGTTCGATGGCTCAGCTCCGCGAAGCACACAGCCCGTGCAAAGGGCAGAGAGGAGGTGATCGCGGGTACCTGCAGCCACTCTGCACGGAGACCGCGGAGCATCAGGGCTGCTCGAGTTGCAGGTCAAATCCCAATGGTGAGTGACAGAAACCCCTAAGTGCTCCCTCTGCTTAGCCAGAGCCCCTGCTCACGGCAGGGGGGGCAAAGAGGCTCCCACCTCTTTGGGAAAGCACCCCCTGGGTACAAACCCCGCATGGCTGCCCAGGGCAGCTCCTCTGCCCCATGCTTGCTGGGCTGGCTTCCAGCTCCCTTCCCAGGTCCCTCCCTCGCATCCCAAAATCTGTGGTCATTCATTAAAGGCATGGACAGCAATGCCTTAATCCTATTGCACTACAGTGATTTAATCTCTGCTCAACGCACTGCAGGAGGGGCCTGGCCCGGACCGCTGAGAGATGGAGATAACCTGGGGCCTGGGTGTGAACCAGGCCATGCTTTCATGCTGGTTAAGCCGAGTGCCGCTTTACAAGCCATGGCAAGTTTTCATCCTCTTGTGCCATCCTGTGCCTGGCCGAAGGGCTGGGACAGACCCTGGGACACTCACCCCACTGGGGAGCTGGCCCTGAGACACATATGTCCCCCATCACCCTGATGAGTTCCTTCAGGTGCTGCCACTGTGTGATCACCGGGGAAATTCGGCCCCAAGCACTGCCCTCCCTTCCTCCCAGGTAGGTTACTTATTGCTGGGGCTGCTTTGCACCCTCCTCCATGGAAATAAGTGCTGCTGTTTGCAAAGTGTGGAGACTCTGAGGTGTCTTCCAACCCTCAAAAACCTGGATGGACTTGGCCCCCCGATGGCTGCCCAGGCTTGGCTGCTGGCTTAGGAGCAGGAAGGCTGAGCTCGGGCAGGAGGGGTTTGCTGGGGGTCTGCTCAATATCTGAGTACATCTCAGTCCCTGGTCCCTGATGGATGGCAATGGCGCGTCTCACTGAGTAACTACGGCAGGTGCGGGGAAAAATTGTTATTATCCTGTACCTGTGTTTCCTCTCTTTCTGCGAGCTGCTGCTTTCGGCTGTTCCCTCAGATGACCTGCTTTTGCCCTTTTCCAAAACCTCATGGTGTTACAATGGGGAAGGCAGCTGCATCTCTCCAGGCTGTGCCCGCTGCTCTTGCAGAGCCATGAAAGCATCTGCGTACCAAGAAGAGCTATTTGTGACGGGCACAACCTGGCCCTCTCCGCACAGCCGCCATTGAGCTCTGTACCTAAAAAACCCCACAGCTCCTAAAAGCTTAAACTTAAAAAAAAACCCCAAACTTAAAAGCTCTATTTTAAACTCAACATTGAAGTTTGGAACCCAACTCTCTGCCTGCTGTGCCCAGCCTCGAAACCTGTAAAGGACGCGATTTGGAATGATGCGTGCTCCCTTCGAACAGTTTCTCAAAGCTCATTGTTGGTTTTCAAGCTTCTTTAAAAAAGCATTTTAGCAGTTCTTTGCAACTTCGCCGGCCAGAAGCAGAGGCGTGAGCAGGAGCACGACACAGCGAAGGTGATGGATTGCTCTCCCCAGGGTGGAGCGACGTGGAAGGAGCCGCAGAAGCGGGAGTTGGGGAGGGCTTCAGTCTGATGCTTCAAGCAGTGTCCTGGGAGCGAAGGTAAGGGATGGCTTTGATGAATGAATAATGCTAATATGCTGTCTTTCTGGTCTGGGTTTTCAAAACTTCGAAGAAACAATTTTCCTGTGCCTACAGATCACCAACAGCGTGAGCTGCCCGGGGGCTGTCCCTTGGTGGGGTGGGCACCATACCCTGTTTGAAGGATGAAGGAACTTGTACGGAAGCCATCCCCGTGCTGTTTGTAGGCTGGAAAGCACAGCCCTGCCTTTCTCTGGGCGGCTTTGCTCACCACTGGCCATCTGGACACAGCAGGACTGGGCCAGGTACGGCGACGCTTTGCCCACACGCTCAGTTTTCCATCCCCGCACAGGTTGTAAATTAAACCCAAAGTATAAGGAGGAGAAATCCTGATAGCGAAGAAGTCAGCGGGACTGCTGCGTCCTTGGGGCGAGCGGGTGTGTATTTGCGTACCCATGCATCCTCCGATAGAATAAAATTAAAGCACATGGCCCTATATAATTTCTTGAATTACACCAGGCGATCTTATAATCTGGGAGCCCTCTCTGAGGGACAGAAGGGCAGATACCGTTGCAAAGGCAGAGGTGGGATTTGGAAAGAGGAGAGAAGGATCTTTGTTTTCTTGCACTTGCAAAAAATCTTGTCTGAAAAACTGCAGCTTCCAGCGGCTTGCCGTGGCTTGCGGAACGAAGGTGACTTCTAGATCCAGAAATACTTGATTAAAAATATTCCAGGCCTTTCTTTTTTTTTTTTTTTCTTTCCCCCCATTAAATGAGGGCACCTAACCAGCTGGTTTACTGTGCCAGTTTTAGGAACACGATCGTTAGGATTCAACTGCGATGCAAAGGCAGTGCACTAACTTTAGCTGAGCCTCAGTCATTAGGCACATGTCTTTTTTTTTAATTTCCGTAGCCGGGCCTAACATACAGGATTGGTTATTTCGCCCATGCGTGTTGGAAGCAGCAGGAATTAGTGTAGAGTATAAACAGCATATCTGATGGAGCAAAATAAGGAAAAGTTGATGGACCTAATTATTGGAGCAAGCATTCCAGGTACTCAAGGTGGCATTCAGGGAAGAAGAAGAAACCCAAACTATTATGGATAAAATAATTTCTGGGCTTTCAGAGATCCTTTTCAAATGGAGCACTGTAATACTTAGAGTCTGCGTTTTCTAACTGAAAATGAGTAACGTTATCCCCATATTACCGAGAGGAAAAATGAGAGCGAAAGCTCATCATGTTGATGAAGCCTAGCATGTGTCTGTGGTGGGGATGGGGAGAACAGCTCATCAAGGCTTATGTAGGCCCTGCTTTGCTTTGCAGGTTTAATGCCCCGAAATGCACATTTAAGGCCTGCAGCCCTGCAAATGAAACAGAAATCAAGGTGTACTGGGTTTGTGTGGCTTGGCTTTGGTAGCGGGGGAGCTGCAGGGGTGGTTTCTGTGAGAAGCTGCCAGAAGATTCCCCCATATCTGATAGAGCCAATGCCAGCAAGCGCCAAGATGGACCCGGTGCTGGCCAAGGCTGAGTCCATCAGTGATGGTGGTAGTACCTCTGCAAAAACTTATTTAAGAAGGGAAAACAACACCTGGGCAACTGCAGCTGGAGAGAGAGGAGTGAGACTATGTGAGAGAAACACCTCTGCAGACACCAAGGTCAGTGAAGGAGAAGGGGGTTGAGGTGCTCCAGGTGCTGGAGCAGAGATTCCCCTGCAGCCCGTGGTGAAGACCATGGTGAGGCAGGCTGTGCCCCTGCAGCCCATGGAGGTTAGTGGTGGAGCAGATATCCACCTGCAGCCCATGGAGGTTAGTGGTGGAGCAGATATCCACCTGCAGCCCACGCAGGACCCCACACCAGAGCCAGTATGAGATGAAACCAACACCATGAAGCTCCTGTGCCATTTGCGTTCAACTCTCATATTAATTAAAATCAGGCTATTTTTAGTTAAGCTGACTTGCAATTTCCAGCACACCATAACAAAGTGCCAGAGAAACAGTGAAACTTTCTGGTGCAAATCCTCCCTCTCCTTCAAGAGAGCTAATACAAAGCGGTCTCTGACAGCATCTGTGCACTTGCATGGAGAAAACATGTCCTCATCAGCATCAGATAACAACAGCCCAAAACCCCTGACAGGTGAGCCTACAGCATGTCAGGTCTGGACTCTCGGGCATGTTAATTTTCTTAATTATGTATGTTGTGTTAAGCAATACTCTGAAGCAACACAAAGTACCAGATACACAACTAAGAAAATTAACTTCAGTCATTTCTTAGAAATAAAAAGGTTACTGGGACACGAGGTGGTCCTGGGTTGGTTTAACTGGAAAATCTGGAATCGCCTTCCCTGCTAAAACCAGCCCACAGCCAAAGAGGTGAGGAGACTATGGGTCCCACGGGGCAGGAGTTTGCCATGCAAGGCAAAGGACCTTGCAAGGACCCTGGTATTTATTTATTTGCTATACGTACATTGGTTGAGCTGCTGGTATTTTTGATGTCGTGCAGGTTCTGGTGCAACTCTCGGGGGAAGACGGGGAGAGGGCATTGCCTTTACTTCTTCAGATGGGTGGGGGATTATTAGAAACAGGAGAACTTTAAGCAAAGACACCAAAGACTGGGATACATTCCCAGTGTTTATTGTAACCTAATGTCCTTCAATGTCGACGCATGTCAGACAAACTAGGACGGGCGGTGGTCTCGGTTAAATGGATACTGTGCCTGCCTGTCCCTCTCCGCCTCCTTTTCTCCTCAAAAGGAAGTTTTCACTGTCTCGGTCCTGCTGTGTTAGCAGTTCCTGTGCTCAGCATCCAAATGACACCACACAGGATTTGGTTTTGGCAACCTCTGCTTTTATACAAGCAAGTCACAAAACCAGCCGCCCTCTGTTTTCCAGCAGAAGGCGAGGAGGGAAGGCACGGCACCAAACTGGTTTTATCATGGACTAAACTGGCCGTCAGCAATGCTTCCTGCGGCATGCTGGTGGCAAGGTACAAGCGCGGGTACTGGCCCTGAAGCCAGCTCAGATCATTAGGAAATCGGAGGGGGCTTGGGTTTGTGCTGTGGAAAACGAGCATGAAGGTGTCTTGTGGAGGGAGCGGTGCACCAGAGCAGCTCAGTGTCCAGGACGTACCTGCACCCAAGCGGGGAGAGCTGGGCTCATGTGGAGCCCAGTGGCACGTTAGGAAGCAAAAGCTGTTTTGGGAAGCTGACGTCTTTAAATAATACATTTTAATACCTGGATAGGAATGTAATGTTCATTGTAAGAACATCACCTCTGGTTATGTTGGGGTTTCTTTCCTGTACCATGCTCCCCAAGCAGATTTCTAGACACTCAACAAGCCAAGAGTTTCTTGCCTTTGTGTCACCGTGCTGCAGGGGATGGCAGCTGGCGCGATGACTCGAACCAGCATTGCCTCCTGCGACCTGCTGCACGGCCTCCCCGAAACGCCTTCGAGGCATGGATGGGGGCTGAGCTGCTTCAACGATCTCGCATCCTTCTTGGTTTATTACTTTATGAGATCTTAAAATCAATTTTTGCCTTTTGGTACGTGCAGCCCATGCTGCCAGATGGTATTTCGTCTCTGCAGGCAGAGACCACCAGGAGGCTGACAGCCATCACTGTATCAATGTGCTGCTGGCTGGTGTGGGGCCGTAAAAATAGTGCTGTTGGTTTTGGCCGTGTTGCACGGACCCAGGTGTTGCAGTAGGTGGATTCAGGTTTTCCCAGCCCGTGAGGTGCTCTGGCAGGGCAGGAGAAAAGGCTCTGCAATATGAGTGATGGGGATGCCCAGCACACGCTCTCTCATTGTGAGAAACGTCAGCAAGGAGCTTCGTCAGCCTTTGCAAAAGCAGCAAGGCAGCACAGCCCTCCCTGGTCCGCCACCCCGACGCTGGTGTGATGCCAGGGTGTGAAGATCAAACGTGGGTTCCCACAAGCGGCACAAAATGGTGAGGACCCGCGAGCAGCCTGGCCCAGCGCGGTGAGGAACACTCGACCGGCAGTGGACGATTTCCCAGGCCTGGTTTCTGCTCTGAGCAGCCCGGCGTCGCACTGCCGTACCCGAGCTGGCTCCGAAACGGGAAAGGCTTTTGCCGTGCTGGGGTGCTGTGCCTGTGCTGTGCTGTAAAGCCGGGCGATGAGCCTGGGAGCTGCTATGCTGCCATGGCAGCCCCGCCGCCGGTCGTGCTCCTGGGGAGGAAGATGCTGGCTGTATTTTTGTACGCAAAATGAAATTTCTGGCTGTTTTTTCCTTATCCACAGTCACTTGCATCAACGCCTCAGGTTTTAGGCAGCCACCAGCACAGCTGTGAAGGAGTGAAAAGTGTCTTCTAATGGGATGTACAACAAAACTTGGGTGTTGCTTGGTGGGCTATTTATTTTTAAGCAGGTCCGTTGCTTTGGGTCTGCAATCAAAAATAACAGCACAGCCTGACTGTGCTCTCTTAAGACATCTCTCGAATCTCGCTTATAAGGAAAGGAAAAAAAGAAGGAAAGAACCAAGTATCACTCCCGTTGTAAGTGATATCCATCCCCTGTCTTTACCCAGGACTTCAGCCGGTTCCTGCGCTGCCTGTCAGCGCTCGGAGCACGAGGGCTTCCAGCTCTGCAAGCAGAGACCTCGCTCTGCACTTCCACCTTCCTCCAAAAAAAAAGCTCATACCCACCTGAAAAATACTACTGAAGACGGACGGAGACATTACCCTTTCAGGTCATTTATTCAGCAGAGGTGGTGGAGGGGAGGGAGCCCTTTGAGTTAGTTCTGGATATGAACATGATGGCAAAAAGACTCATCAAGAGGTCTCGGTTTTTTCCAAAGGGATTTGATGTCTTAATGTGGAAGAAGGGGAAACAGCCCAAAGCGTTAATGAAGTTCAGCCCTGGGGCAGAGGCGGAGGGAGCAGACTTGTGATTAGAAGAGCTGAACTCCCTTAACTGAGAATTGCAACCAGGCACGCTGAGCTTTTTTCTACGTCAAGAAACCGCTTCTGTTCCCTAACAGCCATTTATAAACCTACTGCCGTGCAGATAATCTTCCCGAAGACAGCTGGGCTTGACTAAAACTTTACATCCATTCATTTTACCATAGTTAACCTCATAACACAGATGCGAAACGAGCCAGGTAACAGCTATTTGTATTCACAATAACACGCCAACCTAAACCATAACACTTTCAGCTTTTGCTCCTCTTTCCTAAGGCAGTTTGGTATCTTGTTTTCACCCCACTGTTTGTTGGTGGGGGTTTTGTTTTGTTTTTTTTTTTTTTCCTTATGCCCTTTCACCTGGGAGATGCTCTGGGCAGTATCTTTCAACCCGCATTTCACACCGCAGCAGGGGTTTGCCCAGTAAAACATCTTTGAAGAGGCAACAGCTTCCTCCCCACTCTGGGACTGCCCTGCGGTGATGGGGGTCATCGGGGTGGGACCGGGGACCCGTCCCCACCTGTACAGGTGACTTCTGTTCATATCAGCTTTACGTTTGGTTTAACGGGTTTGGCAAAGGCCCGTTTGCATGGCAGGCTGCTGATGGAGCAGGCACAAAACAAGCAAACAAAATCAAAACAGCGGTTTGGATGGAACTTCTGTGAGATTTCTTGGAAGAAATAAATGTATAAACTACCAAATATACAAACTATGAAATCCATAAACTGCAATAGAGGACTAAATGATTCCTATCCTAAAAATACCTATTAAAAAGTTGCTTTACAGAAGAAAGCAGTGGGTTTTGTACAGGACAACTTGCAGCAAACATCTATCTTTTAATCCAAATGGACCAGAAATGTCAGGGTAATGATGCAACCATCTTTCATTTTTGTTTCTCACCAAGCAGAGAGAAATTTGGCATTCTGATGGCAAATGCCCTTTAGGTTAACCCTGGGTGCACTGCATCCAGCGGCAGTGGGTAGGTAGCAGCACCTGCAGTCCGCGCCAGTTAATTTTTCCCTGAGAACAGACAGGTTTCCACCCCCAGAAACTGAAAACCCCTTCGACAAAATAGAAGGATTTTTCAAGGAGAAATGCAAGTCATGAAGCCCCTGTGCAGGGCTCCCACGTGGGGAAGGATATTTCAGTAGCGACAGCCCCTGAGCTGCGAAGCGCCGCGGCCAGCTGGCAGACGGAGATGTTCGCAAGCAGTGAAACCAGAGCTTGGGAAATGTGTAGGTCTCGCCTGGCCCTGCAGGCAATTAGAGAAAAGACCTCTGCTTTCATCACGATGCTTTCTTCCAAAAATACGGATGGGTAGATAGATGCCATCGGCGCTGTGACTGACAGGGACACTTGCCACCAGCCCACGCCAGTCCGTTGCGTCTAGAAGTTGCTTCTGGCTCCTCGTTCCCTCTGGGGACAATTTGCTTTTTCAGTGGGAAAGGTAGACAGTGATGGTGATGCAGATGATAGTGATGGTAATGATCACGGTGATGGTGTGCTCCCCAACAGGTTAAGGTCTTCAGTAATTAAAGTTTCCTCTGTTTTGCAGCCTCAGTGTTGAACACACCAGTCTACACCGTTATGTTCTTGTGATTGCCCTTAAGCTTATAGGCTTTTTAGAAGGGGAAGAACTTCACAGGAGCTGGCAGTGCTGGTCTCAAGGTAAGGATTTGGCTTATGGAAGGGCTCATGCTTTCCAAACATGCAGATTTTAGTTTGGTAGCTAAAAAAACCAACACAAAATACCACCAAAACCCAAAAACCCCGAAAATTAAACCCTTCTGTATCTCTCCTCCTGAATATTTATTAGTCTGTTGCTGAAAACTCTTATAAGTCTGTTTTAACTTTAATCCTAGTGAATAACAATTAAAATGAAATCAAATGATTTTTTTTTTTCCTAACTGGTGAAAAACTAACAATTTAAATTCTTATTTCGAGTCTCTGAAGTCTTGAAGTTTTCAGCTGTTCGGCTATTCCTCTGCCCGTGTTTCACAAGAGGGTTTTGCAGGGTTTCCACAACAGGTTTGCTCTGCTCCTGGGGACGACACCTTTCCTTCCTCCCAAGGCCCTGCTCTGCTATGAAACAGAGTGTGGGTCAACAACTGATACAGCAAAAAAAGTTAAATTAAAATGAAATTAAAATTTGGGTTACCTTCTCTCCAGTCTGCCACCAGACCTGCGCTCAGAGGGACCAGCTGCGGCTGCCGGGAATGGTGATGACCCCATCTTATCCCTGACGGATGCGGGGATGCTCCTCAGCCCCTGGTCCCCATGGGTGCTCTTGGGTGTAGGGAGGACAGTGGAAACTCACGCAGCGCTGCAGTCAGCATAAGGATATTTTCAACTCATGCTCTACATGAGGAGGTTTGTTTTTTACAAACTTCTCCTTTATTACTACCATTGCTTTTAGTTAATTGGCAAAGTATTGAGTGTGTAAGGATGGGTGGAGATGACTCTCCTGTTTTCCTCAGTCCTGTGTCTGGGAATTGAAGCAAAGGCTCGTTTCTGTTGTCATATTCACAGCCTTCATTTCTCATATTCAGTGCCTGGAAACTGTTGGGTATGAGGTACTTAATTATTCATATATTACATGCGTATTTGGAATTGCTCTAGCACCTTAGCATTTTTATGTCACAAATTAAATCTCTTCTAGGCTTTTTCTTATCTAAACCTCTGCCCTTTCCACCCAAGATTTTTGGAAAGCAAAAGCATTCAAGCTGAGATGAAGCACAAGAGAATTTATTGGAGTTTGAAAGGTCCCGTGCGTTAAAAGCCTGGTGAGGACCCTGTCCATGCACGCTCTGGGGACAGCTGAGGTTGGCCAAGTGGACTCAGCTCCCCTTGTATTTTGGGGAAGGACTGGACAGCTTTTGGCAGGACCATGTTATCAGGGGCGAGGGAGGAGGGAGCACTGAGGAAAAGGAGGGGCAGCTTTTAGCAATTCGGGCATCTCAAGGCGATCAGGCTTGATCTTCTTCATCGCTGCTAGACAATCGCAGCAGGGGACTGGGAGACATTTATTGTAAGGCTCAACACTTTTTAATTAAAAAGCTGCTATTGAAAATATTCATTACTCAGTGGTGGGAGGGAGAGAAACCTCCTGCACCTTCTCTGCACATCACAGGGAAGCTGAAAAGGCCACGTACCTGTTTTATCTCCTCCCATGCGGGCCAGCTTTGAAGCAAGGTGGTGGCAGCGCCTCTGAAACACCACACACACACACACACACCCTTGCCATTTCAGGAAGGAAGAAGTTTGCATCTATTAACTTCCAAAAATAAAAGGTTAATTAAAGCCAAGAGCCTAAACTAAGCCCCAGATGAGCTGGCTTGGTATATTAATCAAATGGAGCTACAGCATTGGGATTTTCATTCGATGGCTAAGGTTCAGCAGGAGAAGACAGGTCAGAAAGTGGGAAACCCATGGTTCACTGGCCAGAGGCTGTCACTTCTGTACTTTCCCAATTCAGGGATACCTTGGGGATCAGAGAAAGTGCCACAAAGTAATTTAAGCAGGGTAAATTTAATACAGGGTGTTGTATACCGAAGTAGCGTGCCGCAGGGCTATCACTGATGACAAGACACTCTACAGTTGGGTCGGTGCTGCCTCTCTCTCTTTGACTCACTATCTTTAATAACCAAAATGATTTTGAGCTGTGTTTAGGCAAACGACTTGACTCCATGAGGCAGCAGACGTCCAGCAACTTGCCCAGTCCTTCAGCCCCACAACGCTGGCTGTGGCTGTCCCCAGGAAGCCTGGCCACAGGTAAGTTGGTTTCACTGCCAAGGTGACCCTTGTGAGAAAAGGCTGAGAGAGCTGGGACTCTAGCCTGGAGAAGAGAAGGCTGAGGGGAGACCTTATTAATGTTTACAAGTGTCTAAAGGGTGGGTTCAAGGAGGATGGAGCCAGGCTCTTTTCAGTGGTGCCCAGTAACAGGACGAGGGGTAACGGGCACAAGCTGGCACATAGGAAGTTCCCATCAAATATGAGGAAAAACTTCTTTACGGTGAGGGTGACAGAGCACTGGAACAGGCTGCCCAGGGAGGTTGTGGAGTCCCCTTCTCTGGAGACTTTCAAGACCCGTCTGGATGCAGTCCTGAGTAACGTGCTCTAGGCAATCCTGCTTTAGCAGGGGAGTTGGACTAGATGATCTCTAGAGGTCCTTTCCAACTCTGAAATTCCGTGATTCCGTGAAAGAGGGCTGAATGGCCCTCACTGCTGCCAGGGATGGGCAGCGGGTTATCGATGGGAGGGAGCGCGGCACTCAGCTCCCCACATGGCTTGGGACAGGGAGCATCCCCAGCGCAACCCTGCAAACCAGTCCCTCTAAATACACAAGAGGGATGCAGGGAGATAGGCTAGGGTTACCATGAGAAGCCCAAAAAAGATGATATTATTGACTAATAATACTTTGTACTAGTCTCACTGAGGACTGCGTTTCACTTCATGCATCAAAATGTGCTTTGCTTGACTATGACAATGGTTGTGACCTCAAAATATGCTTCCCGAAATCTTCACAGGGAAGTGCCGGTAGATGGTCTGTTAGAGAACTATATATTAAGGCTGTTCAAAGGAAGTAAAAACATTTTTTTTAACCCCCCTGATGGTAGGCAATTGTGGGTGGTTTTTTTCTGCAGGATAAACATGTCTCTGATTTCTTCTCTCCATTTTTTCTGATTCTCCACAGGGCTTTGAAATTCTTCTGCAGAGTCTACATGGGCTGGAAAACTGATCAAGATTTGTAGCTTGCACCAAATCTGAGACAACGTCTATGAGTGTGCTTGCAGGGAAATGTGCGTATAAGGCTCTTCAGGCAGAAAGCAAAAGGGTATTATTTTTTCGTATACCCTACATTGCTTTTTCATACTCAAGGCCTAACATTTGGAAAACTCATCTTCCTGAATTGCTTTCTGTGAAGGCAGGTATCATATAGAGTTTTATACAGCGTCAGGCAAAAATTATCTTTAAGGACTGGGTCACTATGGTAACCACTTCTTATCTCAGAATCAAAAAGCGCTTATGATCATAATTAAAAAATGTACGCTTTCTACCAAGAATTATTCTGAATTATAATAATTCATTTTCTGTCGCATACTGGAGTTATTTTTATTGCCCCCAAAGGCATGAGCATTTGTTACAATTCAGCAATGCAACACTTCATAGAGAGAGACTGTAACCTGCTTTGAATGTACTGTCAGAAATTGTGGTCGATGACTTCAACCTCTTAAATACTTCAACAGAATCCAGCGGAATACCAGGAATGCTTTTTGTTCTTACAGAAGGGAAAGCATAAGATAAATGAGGCCTCCTGAAAGCTCACATTTCATCGCAACTCGTGATGCCCAGAGAAGGGTCTGGGTTTGCCGCTGTAAACAGGTGGGTTGGCCACGGATTCAGATTTTTCTTTGGCTTAAGCAGGAAAGCTTGGGTTTTTTAAAAGACAAAAAGAAAACCTCTCAGCTTTTCTTCCTTGGACATTTGTTTCCATCACTTCTGATCCCAGGACCAAGGTCACCCATGGAAACCTTGGCAGACTGCTGGGACATGGTGGATGTTCACAGATAAATCAGCATGGCTGCCTTTAAAAACTATAACATCAGTAAGATGAGCATAACACTCCAACTGGCCCCAATCAAGTTGGTGACAAAGTTGATTTTTAGTTCAAGGGTAGCAAACCTAGGTGAGCTGCTCCAGCTGGCTCTGATGGGAATTGTCCGCAGGTGGCTTCAGGGAGGAGAGAAGCCCCCGTTGCTAATATGAACCATTTCCAAGGGGACAGCAGCAGGGTGGCCTCATCCTCTCTTCCTTGGTCTGGGTCTGTGCCAGGCCAGGAGAATTTTAGCAGGATTTTTGGCACTCGCCCTTGGTGTTTCATTTTTTTAGGGGCTGCCGCTTATTCATTCTTCAGCTCACGCATTATGGAGCAAATATCCACCTATGTTTTATGTAAATAGCAATAGAATTGTTTGCTTAAATGTTTCTTTTTTTCCACTCTTTCCAGGAAGGAGGCAGAACAAATGTTTATCTTCCTAAAAGCCTGTAGCTTTCAACATTTTATTTTTTTTTTTTAGCTCATTTCTCCGTAATACAGTCATGAATCCCTGCAGACTCCTGAGTGTTTTCTTCTGGAAGTGGATTTACTGCTTGGTGGCCACAGGTATTCCAGCAGGACACTGTGGAAAGCCTTTGTGGTGCCTAAAATGAGGGGTTTCCTCTTCCTGGCCTGGGGGAGCAAACTCCTGTGCTCCAGATGAACAGTAATCAGCCAGGTTAATGAGCCACAGACTGATAATTTTTGTCCTTTCAGAGGCCACCCATCCACCTGAACGGCTCTCGCTGAAGAAGGAGTTGTAATTCATTGAGCCTCCTGAAGGCTTTTGGGAAAGGACCCTATAAAAGCCCTGGCCCCCAGCCACCCAGAAGATCCCAGAGATGCCTGCAGAGCCCGAGCACTGCACCCGGGACAGTGGCAGCGCTGCCCACGGTGGCAGAGCCCCTGCCTGTGTTTCGGGGCTGGCACAAGGACGCTCTCAGCAGCTGAGGACCATGTGCTGGGCTACAGCCTTCCCTTCACACAGGATAAGGCCACGGGCTCTCCAGGTGAACGTCTTGCCACCTAGAGAAGGTAAATACTTAATAACTGCTATAATAAAGTCGAATCATGAATGACTTCATTAAGCCTGGAGAAATAATTAGTTTAATCAGCCGAAGCGCAGCCCAATAAAGCGCACTTCAGAGGTGAGTTAGCTCCAGCGTGCGACGCGGGGGGCGAGGGAGGATGCTGGCAGCAGAGGCTCTGCGGACCCGTGCTCCGGTTCTTCCCAGGCATGGAGGGACCCAGTGCTAGGGGGGCAGCATGGGAGGGGTGTCCTTGGGGGAGGCAGTGTCAGAGGGATGCCCTCGGGGTAGGTTTCCTGACCCTGCAGCTTTCTCCGGCGCAGCTCGGGGACAGGACAAAGTGCAAGGCAGCTCCTGAAGCAGGGAAATTAAACCCTCTGGCCTTGAGGCGTGCCTGCGGCTTTGCCTTTGGCATCCTTCCCTCAGCTGGGGAGCAGCAGCAATTCGGCCTTTTCCCTGCGGGCTTTTCACAGAGACTCCCCAGCGGTTTCTCTGTTCCTCTTTGGCAGCTCAAGCTAATGGTTTGGTCCCCAAAACTCAGGCGGGTGGCTGCTTTTTATTCTCTCTTCAGTTTTTGAAGTGTCTGGCAATTCCCCTTTTTTTTGAGTTGCTGGAAAAGTGTCACAGCTGACAAGCTACGGTTCAAGCTACAAGAAAATGTCCTATTCTCCCCCATCACGAGTGCAAGTGGGTTTTGCACTCGTGATGGTTTTAATACTGAGCAGTGTCTTCAAGTGTGGTGTCCCTGGCAGAGGCTGGATCTCCTGCACTGCCATGCGTTGTTAGCCCCCTCCGCCAACCTCGTCTTTCTAGTTTCACAATGGCAGATCCAAGTAATGAAGTGCAATGTCTGCAATGTTCTTGCCTCCTATGCTGGCATAGCTCTACCCTCAGATACAAGGAAATTGTAGTCTTTAGTGCCTGTGTTGACACTAAAGACTACATTTTTGGTTTTCAGTGTAGGGTGTCTGCAGTGTGAAATCCTGCTTACCACCAAGGATGTGCATCATTGTCCCAGCCAGTGGGGACTCCCTTAACGAGCTGCTCTGAGAACAGTGGAGTTGAGACGTGCTGCAGGACAAACTGGTGCCTTAGTGACGCAGCCTGAAAATGCAGGAAAGGATGCTGAAGCTCCTTACCCTGCCTGGGTATTGGGAACCGACCTCCTCCCCCCTGCTCTCCCAGCAGCACTCAGGGTCAGAAATGCAAGAGCCCATCAGAAAGGGTTGGAGGCGGAGGAGGAGGAGGAGGACTGTGGCTTCGATCAACCTCGCGCTGAGCTCTGAGGAGCCCTTGGCAATGATTACCACTTGAGATTACAGAGGCTACGGCAATCAGCGATTCTAAGCTTGGAGGAGCCTACTTCAGTTTGAAGTCCATCAGCATGCCCAGCAGAAACCAGCGTGACGCACCCTCACGTTGTGAAGTGAGAAACAAATCCTGCCTTTTGAGCTGGCTAACCGGGATGAGGTGGCCCTCCGTTTACTTACTCAGCTTGAACTCATTTCCTTGTCCTCTGGAGAGAGTAGGACATGATGGTCCTTGCCCATGGGGCATCAGAAAGAGGGAAACAAAAGGGATTTGCTCACAAGACAGAAACAACATGTTGCCAAGATAAGACCAACGCATCATCTCTCTTCTGGCAAACAAAACATCAAACAGAGAAAAACCCTTCTGGAACTCCAACATCCACTGCGCCCATCCTCTAGCCATCACTCTGAAGCTGAGTTAATGTTTTTGAAGAGCTTCCCTGTGCAGGAGCACCTACCCTGCAACCTGCTGGTGGAGCAGCTCAAGGGGCCAGGGCTCCACACTGCCTTCACTTCTTGAAGCGGCCTCCTGCTGTGACGTAACTTTCTGGAGACTTCCCCTAGATGTGCCAGCAGGTTGCTTAATGGGGTTGGCGGAGAGGAAAATCAGGCCAAAGGAGGTGGCCAGGAGATCCAAGCAATGAAGTGCAACATCTGCAAGGTCCTTGCCTCCTAGCAGAGGTCCTTCAACCAGACATACTCATGGGTGACACAGGAGGTGTGGATGTGTCAGTTGCTGATGCCCCCGACAGACGTTGCGCGTGAACAGATCACTTGCGCTGAAAGGTGAGCACCTGAACAATCAGAAGGACCATTTACAGCTCCCTAGGCAAGTTTAGTCTTCCATCCCTGTAAAGCCACGCCATGAACCAAATGAGGCAGAGATCCCAGGAGGAAAAAACGGTGTCAGGTACCGGACATGCTGGAGGGGGGCTGCACTGTGCTGCAGCACCAGTTGCGATGCTGCATCCTCCATTCCGACTCCAACGCAGACAGCATTCTTCTCGTGCATGGGGGGGAAAAAAAAATCTTTTCAAAAAGAAAACACAGATTTATTAAATTGCAAGTTCCTTCACCCAGGCCTCCCAAGGTGAGTTTGAATCCAGATGCCCTGGGATGCGCTCGAGCTCTCCATGCACGCAGGCCTGCAGGCAGGCACACGGGGCCACCAGGTCTCACCGCAGGTGCCCGTCTTCCATTACACTTTTTCTACACAAGTCTCAAGGTGGAGGTGGCCGAGGCAAGGGGACGCTTACGCAGAGCAGGGACATCCCAGTTGCTCTTCCCTGCTGCTCCCACCGTTTGAGCTACTGTGCCAGTCTGTGGGACCCCAGACTGGTAGGGTCCATTTTTTTTCTTATTTCTCCCCCTGCCGCTCCTTCTCCAGAGGATCATGAATGTGAAAGAAGGTTTTCGGGAGCTCAGTCCAACGTGCCCAAAAAATAATAGTTGTGTCACTGATGGCAAGGGTTTTCTGTGCTGCAGCCTTGTGGCTCGCTGGGACATCGGGAAGGCTGCTGCGTCTCCAAGAAGTGACTCAGACACCTGAGAGAGCAGCTACTGCACTCCTCCGTCCTACGGGTAGGGGTAGTTCTTTAAACATTTCAAGTGCAAACCGGGCACTGGTTATCTGGGCTTGAAAGTGGGACAAGGAGGAAAAGAAACTCCTCAAAAACTATTTTTGAGGAAGCCAGAGGAGTGTAAGGAGGGATTTGTATACGCTGCTCGACATCCTGACTTGTCAGGGGGCGAGGAAGAGGGATGAGTGGAAAAGAGGTTTCTCCCCACGCAGCAAGCAAGGCAAGCTCTCTGTCCCCCTGACATCGGGTCGCCTCCTTGCGTTTCTGCTGAGCTTTGGGCAGCACTGAAGGCTTTTCTCTTTTCCTAATCTGTAAATACCGCTCCGAGAGGTATTTCAGTGGCATCGTACGCTTGCATTCCCAAAACCGGTCTTAGCCCCGCCTGTGGGTCAGCAACCTAATACGAGACAACAGAAAGCTTGAGGTTACGTCAGGGGTTTTTAGGTACTGCCTAAATAGTATGACTTCAAGGGGATGTGTGCGTGCAAAAAAAACACAGTGTGCACTTCTCTTCCCCTTCCACCTCATCACTTCTTCTTTAGACCTACAGCCTCAAAGAAACTTTTCCCCTGATACCTACTGTAGGTTAAATGTTTCCTTGCCTGTGTATGTACAAAACGAACAAAAAACCCACCCCCAAGGCAGGGCAGCGGTATCAGCAGGGCCGAGCCACGGCCGCACCCCAGCTCGCGCTTCCCCAGGCAGCCAGGCAGGAGCACGAAGCAGAGGGCTGGCTTTCAGCTGGGGACGGGGCGGGGGGGGGCGGAATGCCAAAGTTTGCAAGCAACTTCTGCAACGCTGAGATGTTGCACGGCAAAACCCATCGAGGCCACCTAAGGATGCGACTTATCAGCAGGGGCTGATGGGTTTGGGGTTTAGAGCAGCGGTGGGTGGGATGTGTTTCGGTACCCGCTCCTCTGCCTGCGCCCAAAGCCCGTTTGCACTTTCCGCAGTTGCTGTATCAGCTTTACAGCCACAGCCTGGATTTCTGCTGCCAGGAAGCCAGGGCTGCAGACAGCTGGGCACTGTCCTTATGGCCATGGCCATTAATGTGCCTGCAACTCGCTCATCATTTTTCAAAGAAAGGGTTTGCACCAGAGATCCTGGGCAGAATATTGGTGGCTGCATTGCATTTCTTTAGCTGACAAAATTATCTCCTCCGGGAAAGCCGGTACCTCGCAACCCTGCAATTTAAATTACACATTCAGGCTAGGTTTTTTAGGGAGCAGTCACAAGCACAGGCCTCTTGCAGCACCTTTTGTGCAAAGGTAGATAGCCAAAGCCCCTTCCCACTGTGCAGATGTGCTGTTGCATTTAGTGGTGGGAAGCATCATTGTAGTCACCTTAGTGATCTTTCTACTGAGGCTTAGAAAATTTGTGGTCCCCTGCTGTCTTCCCCTCTGCCCGAATCTGCTTCCCCCTGCTCTCACCAACATGATTACCCTCTGCCTCTTTGCTGAACAAACGAAACAGGGACAGTTTTCCTGCACCAAGCAGAAAAAATGGACACGTTTTGCCATGAGTCTGAAAATAGTGGTCAAAGCAAACTGGAAAATGGAGTGCATTTCCCATTGTAAGGGCCAAGGCACTGGTGGCTGCTGTTCTGCCCACCTGGCCTCCTGGAGCGGGGAGGGGAGCCACAGGGATGCAGGGGGGTGTACGCAGCTGGGCATTCAGAAATATAATAACAGTTTGTGTAATATGATACAGCAAGTCTATCCCATTCATGGTTGCTGCTGCCACCCCGGCTGCACGCTGGGCTCCCGTTACGTTGAAAATTGCCCTTTTTGTTACCTAGGAGGAGTAACAGGATGCTGATGGATGTATCTCTGATGTTTATATGTCTGTGCTGTTTTTAAGGTGTTTAAAGCTCGCTGGGGTTACGTTATTTCATCTGGTTGAATGATGCTAAAACAATGGTTGAATGATGCAGCTCCCAAAGTCCCCAGGTCTTCCCGGAGTGAGTCACTGCTGAGACCTGCTGCTTGCAAGGATTGTCCCCCTTCAGCATTAGCATCAGGGGGGAAAAAGGGGAGGTAATGGTTTGTCATGGTTGTTCTGACTCAGCAAGCTAAATGGAGAAAGCTTTGAGAGGGGTTTCCAGCAGGCGCTACGCCAAATGCTGCGGTGGATGGATTCAGCTCCGCTCATCTGCTGCAGTGTGCTCCTGATGTTTGGCCAGGTGACTTGAGCGCTAGAGCTGGGATGGTGAGGCAGAGACAGAGGGAGAGATACGAGATTTCCATGCTCAGGAGCCGAGATGAACACGGAAGAAATACCTGAAAAGAAATTTTGCACAATCTGAGCTACCCATTTACAAGGTAGTGGTGGGCTGATATTGCTGAGTGGCTGAGTACTTGCCAACTTCCAGGCAAGCCGTTTCTGTAGGTGAATATGAGGATAGCAAAGGCGGCACTACAGTTATATATGGGCAAGAAACTCGGAGATCTGCAGGATCTTTGTACTCAGGTCTGAGCGACGACTTGTCACCACTGCAGCAAAGTCTGCATGGAAACACATCACAGCGGCTCCCTGTTTACTTAGACAACAGGCGTCTGCTCTTTGGTTTGAATTTTATTAGCTATTAAATGCTAATACGGAGCACCGGACTGCACACCTGGCAGGCTGTGAAAACGGGTTTTGTTCACAAAACTTGTTCCCTTCGTACAGCCAGGTGTAGAGGCAGTTGGGAGAGGACCAAGTGGGCTGGCTCTGCTGACACTGGCAATACTGTGCCGGTCCTCGGTGGCCATGGAACCTGTCCTCCACCCCTCTGCACTCTCCCTAAGCCGAGCACTCATCCTTTGGGTGATGGAAATACATTTTAGTCGGCTTTTTCTAAATCCTGGAGCATCTGCAAAAGGCTTTTGTTCTACAGATTTTTAGCCATTTTACACAGGAAAAAAATAAATCCTAAATCATATCTTGCAAATGGCCTCAGGAAACGACTTTCTGGTCTGGTTCTCACCTCATGTAAGAAGAAAAATGTGTGCACCTGGCTTTCGCCCCCTCCCCGTCTCTGAAAAAGTGAGTTATATTACAGTTGTTACTGCTGTTTTGTGAACAAGCATTGGGCAAACAGCCTGGGAACTGCTGAATGTGCCAGAAACCCAAGGTCCGGACTCAGTCGTTCATCCCGCTTTATAAAATAATTTAATATGAAATAACTTAAGTGTGGTCTAAATGTGTTGCTGAATTGGGACTTTGGGGCAAAACTTGCTGGATTCAGTTCAGATATTTATTAGAGCTTGGGCAAAGCCACTGATGTTTGGCTTCAAGTATTTCATAAAAATCTGTTGGTGATAACTTGGACACCAGCACGCAGGCATTTTGGGAAACAAATAAGGATTAAACAGCATTGTGATGGATGAGTCATACAGGAGAAAGGAAAAATTGGCTGATTTTGCTATTTTTAAGGCAGTCGGCCATGCCAATGTGAGCGGCAAACGCAGGAGAGGCAGGCGAGAGGCAGCCACAGCAGAGACCATGATGGACGGCTATTCATTTCGGAGGAAAATTGGCAGTAAAGGGGATATCTGGTTAGCGCTAAGCTCCGGCAGCGTTTATTCTAATTTTGTTGAGCTGACTCCTTAATTAAAAGGTCGCTTTGCAGGGAGTAGGAGAAGTATCAGCTGTGCGGTAGCAAAAGGTGGAGGCTGCCATCCCAATTCACCTATTTTTTTTCTGAGTGCTGAGAAAACAATTTTCACCTCTGAGAGTCTCTTCTCCCAAAATCTAGCTATCCTTCCCCGGGCCCTCCCTTTTCCCGCCATGGCTGCCCACTGCCGCACCCCAGCCATGGAGGACAATTTGGCCTCTAGTTTTCAAACAGCACCCAGGCATTTGCCTTTTCCTAAGGGACAACTTCATTCCTTTCCTGGACTTATTTTGGACTATAATGTGGCTATATTTCAATGCTTCTTATTATTCCCATATTGAAGGCAAGCATAGTAAAGATGTGGAAAAAGAGCTACAGTTCACTTTTTTCCTTGCTGAAGGTCTTGTTTCCTTCTCCCCATGCCGGAGGTTCCTCTGAGTCTCAACCCAGCAGCCCCTTCATCTCACAGTGCTCTTCCAAAAGGATTGATATAAACCTCAGACATATGAGAAATATTGTTGTTTGTATCTTTGCACTGCTAAGATGCGATGTTGGGTCTACATAACTTAACAGCAAGGTTTTGGGAAGTCATCTCTATGGTTGGCAGTGAAAATATGACTGATAGGGCAGGACTGGATTGCCTCTATGGATGGAGCCACCAGGGAAAATGGTCTGCTGGAAAACCTTGCAGCTGACCTCCTTACTGGCATACAGCAAACTCAGAGTTGGCAGCAGAGAGGGAAGGGATGGTTTCTCGCACAGTTTGGATTTTGCAGGTCCCCGGTGCTCGGTTTCCATCAGCTCACGTGGGGCGGTGATGGGAACCCGAGGTTTCTCACACAGGTCACTCCTCACCAGGGAAAAGCACCTGCATCCAGGTGAAACTGCAAGCAATAGGTGTCTGCATCCGCCTGCGTGCGTGTGATGCATGCTCTGAATTCAGCAGTTTGCCGTCAATATAGATGATGCGATTGCTGATGTGCGTAACCGATGCCTTGCGCTGACGTCTGGATGACGGACAGCGATTTTGGGGAAGGAAAACCAGATTTGCAAGAAGGTCCGTGGCAGATCCAGCCAGTGCTGGAGGCTGGGGGGGGGTACCTGCGAGGAGGGTGGGCAGGCAGCGACGTGTGAGTACACAGACAGCACTTGGAGCTATTCTGGATCTCACGTTTGGCTTCCGCCTTAAAATAAATTAAATATCTCTTCATCGCAACTGGCGCACGGCCAAGGACGACTCAGCTGCAGTGTTCCCTGGGATGAGATCTGTGCCTTGTACGTGGCTTGTTTTTTTCAACAACCCCTAGGCAGGGAAGGAAAAAAAGCCTGGAAGAACCAGACCTGTTATTTCTAAGGCCCCTGAGCTAAAGCACCACCTGTCCTCAGCAGACTTATCCAGGCTCAGCAGAGGAGATTAATTTCTTTAAAACGGGATCTCCTCAGCCGTAGGATCCGTGTTGCCTCTCTACTCTCGGCCAAAACACCTGACGTATTCCATGGTGGATTCCACATCCAGAAAGACGAGTAAAGTGTCATCTCTTGTTTTGTTATAGACCCCTGTGCGTCTGGCTCCTTTTTTTGGTGAGTTTGGAGGGCCTTCTCTCTGGCCAGTGCCTGTGGCTGATCTGCAACGGGGTGACTGGCTTCAAGCACCCCAAATGCCATCGGGTCCTTCCCTACAAGCCACCTCCTCGCTGTTTAAGCCTAGCGCCGCCGGCCCCTCACCCCATGCATGGCACTGTCTCGCTTAATAGGATTATAACACCATTCCCTGAGGATGGACTTCTGTTTTGTGTTCGGGGTTCATAAAGTGCCGTGGACTCCGGTCTTGAGCTGCTGAGGCAGCTTGAGGGAAATAAAACCTCCTGGCAGCGAGAAGCCCTGTGCTGCCAGTGGGGAAAGCCTTCTCCTCGGGGCCAGCCGTGGTGCCGCTGCTTTAGTGTGCCATATTTTGTGTTGCTTTTGGGCGGCGCGGTCGGTAATGACTGCTGCAGCCACTTTGTGTCAGAGGACGACTTTATTGAGATGCTTAATCCTCA
Organism: Dromas ardeola; assembly: GCA_013398915.1. Taxonomy (NCBI): domain Eukaryota; kingdom Metazoa; phylum Chordata; class Aves; order Charadriiformes; family Dromadidae; genus Dromas; species Dromas ardeola. Next base: position 216,348 of record VYZM01017805.1, on the reverse strand, counting down.
GCAGGTGCCGTGCAATATGACACGCGGCTATGTCTTGGAGGTAATAACGCCGCATTGATGTTTTACTATGCTGTTAACCCTCGGCGCAATGAAGTATTACAAACATCATTTATCTTCTGCTCCGTTACTGATAACGCGCGCTCTTGCTTGGAGCTGTCTTGCCAAAGCAATGATTGATATGACGCAGGAAGCAGGTGGCTTCTCATGGCCGTCGTGTGTTGTATCGCTCTTATTTTCCCCGCCAGTGGTTCCTCCTCTGTTCCAGCTCCGCGGGGTCTTGCACCATAGAATGGAGGCTCTGGCTGCAGGATGCGGCATGGCCTTGCTTTACGGTCATGCCTTGCTGCTGCATGGATCTCGTAGGGTGTCTTATTTTTGTAGCTGCTCCTGCCTCTTTTCTTTCTTAGGCTTGAGGCAGAAAAATTATAAGAAGGATCATGGCTTCCTGTGAGGATTTACATTTATATTCCATGAAATACCGACATAGTTCCACAAAAAGCAGGACAGAAACATGGTTGGATCAATCTATGTGGTATTTCCCACATTTCACGTGCCCAAAGCGAGCCCCAGGAATCTCCCAGAGAGGGTCGGGACCCAGGCCTTCCCGAAATCAACAGGGATTTCCTAAAAACCTCCTGAAAAATGCCGCTTTGGAAATTTTTCCTGTGCTGCAGCCTATTTATTCCCAAGGCCATCACCCCCTTCCCAGCCCCAGCCAGAGGAGCTGCCTCGGGGCCATTTGGCGGAGCAGAGAGGGCTGAATCAGGGGGTCCATGGCTACAAAGCTGCTGCCTTCACCCCTTCCTGGTAAGGATGGAGTAGGTCACAGCTGATTAGTATTAGTGACCTGTCACAGGTAGGTGTTTTCCAGCTGGTTTGTGCAGCACAGGGTGGGTTTTTAGGCATTAGGGTTTTTAGGCAGGATCCCCCTGCCTAATCATGAGCAAATGAAAAGAGAAGGCAATTATCTGCACCACTAAGGGAGGCTTGGGTGGGAAGGCGCTGGGCCTTTCCTTCCCGACACTTCAAGTGTGGAAAAAATAGTGAATCCTTGTTTATTGGGATGAGGTAAAGCTCACAGCTAGCCCTGTGCCCTGATCCACAGCTTACAGCTGAGGGAAGCAGCTGCTCAGAAGTGGGTTTGAAAAGGTGGTGCCATGTTCAAAACTTCAGGCTTGATGTTGTCATATTTTCAGGTTTTCAGTAAGTCTTACTTAAGATAGACTGGAAGTCTATCTTAAGTCCTACTTAAGCACTGGAAGACACTTATTTTGCCTGCGCTTAAGCCATTTCCCAAGCAGGTTTTGGCTTTGAATGCTTGGGATTGTGTATTGATAGACCCGATACTGATGAAGTTCACAGAGCTGGGGAATCACAGATGCTTTACTGCCTTTGGGAATAGCCCAACGATAATTGCATTTGGCGTTAACATCCATAATTTATTTTACTGTCCAGTGACAAATTCTGCCCTCCAGGTGTAAATCTACATCTTTCTTCTGACAAGGCAGATCTGCAGCCCAATTCAATTTACAGATAATTTGACTCTTGGAGCCGGTGGGCTCCGCACTGCACATGAGGCTGTATGGGAAGGCGTCAACCATCCTGAGGAATAGCTGGTAACCTGCTGGTACGGGGTGGGGCAGAAGAAAACTTCCCTCAGAGTTACCTTGGTAGCATCAGGGAAACTGACACAACCTGAAAAGATTTAGATTTTATTTTATGATGGAGATCTCCGTGCAGCCTGGTTTTTGCGTGGCACTGGTTTTCTTCCCTGTACATCCAGGGTACGAGGCCAGACAGACCTTGGTGTCTCTCCATAAGGCTGGGCTTGTGTGGCAGGGATGCGATGCTGTGCCATGGCTAACGCCGCGCTGCCGACCCTTGTGAGCTGCCATGTCCCCAGCACCGCTCAGCCTTGTGCCGAGGGGTTATTCCCAGGGAGGGCTGATACCCACCTTTAATTAATACCGCCCCATCCAGCCTTCGGATAACCTTCAGTAGTTTCAGAGCTTTTTCTCTTTCACCGTTAAAAATGGGTTTGTGAATGGAAAGGGGAGGGTTGCTAAGCCCTGTTCCCACAGTATCCACTGCAGGGCAGAGACGGTGCTTGCAAAAGGTCCTAAAAATCCTGCTGGGAGCAGCTGTCAGAAAGTGCCCCATGCAAAAAACTGACCAAGCAGAAATGCAATGCTGGTCTTGCATTAAGAAATTCTTAATGCACTAAAGACACAATATTGCGGTATTTCTCCCTTTTTAATCTATGGGGGGGAAGCAATGTGGGTTATCATATGCGATAATGTCCGAGAGCTGAATTACAGAGCTGTCAGCTGCGGGAGGCTGAAATGACAGCCCTTTAACGTGCTGTCAGGCTATTGTTGGACACTTGTATCAAAACACTCATTTTAGCCTCTGGAAGACAAATCCACAGTGTCTTCCCTTTCTGGGGAGCTCCTTAATTTAAAGAACTACTGTTCAGTAGTGGGATATGTAACAAAATGGCTTTCTTAAAGTTTTCTGTGCTGCAGGTAGGATCTCCTCACCTGCTGGTGGCCAGAGTCCCACCAGCGTGATACCCAGGGGCTTTAAGGAGGGTTCCCAAACTGCGGAGGCATTTTGCAGGCCCCATGTGCTCCACAAAATGCTGATTTTGGGGGATGTGATGCTTTGTGTTTGCCCGGCACTTGCATGAGATCTGCTTGGGTCTGCATCTCCCTCCTGTCAGCCAAAGCCCACTCCGGTGCCAAACGGCCTCCAGCAGTGGTCAGATCTTCTGGAGCCTGGCAATGTGCTGGTCTGGCACAGTCACTAATTACTCACTGGAGTGATAAGGAAAGAGGGGGCACCATCCCCAGTGCCACCAGTGCTGAGCTGGGTGGGAAGGGCCTCGCTAGCTCCTCGTCCAGACACAGAGGCCAAGGCTTGGCCTCTCCTTGTGGCCACCACTGGGAGGTCGAGCCCTGCTCCCATTGTGGCACAGGTGAAGGACCCGCAGCATTTCATGGGGTGGGAGGGCGGGACAGAGGGGAGGGCCGGAGCGTCCCATGCCCTTGAGACATCTGATGGATGTCACAAGTGCAAACGAGCCACCTAATCTCATTGCCAGCTCCTCGCCGGCCGGAGGAGGTTTGGCACAGGGCGGCAGTGCCATGGCAGAGCTTCCCCCGCGCCTGCCCACGGACATCACATCTCCATTACAGGAACACTGAATTCACTCTGCGAATGAAAGATAATGTCTCCTGAGGAGAATGAATTAAAAGGGGGGGGGGAGGGGGTGAAGAAAAACAGCAAAACAAAAAGAACCCTTCACGCTGCAAAAGCGCTTGCAATTAGGAACAGAACGGGGCAGAAAGCTCTCCAGCTGGGCTTTGGGCAGGAAGAAAAGGCCCTCCCCGCGAGCCCCGGGTTTCTGTAGGCACAGCGCGGCGGCTGCTGCCTTCGCTTTACGTCAGAGCATTAATGCTGTTGTTTCGCCCCTGGTATCAACAGAGCTCGCCTGGTAGGTGGGTGGGGTATTGGGATTTATATTGTAGAGAAATTCAGGAAGGCTTCAGTCTTTTTTTTTCTTTTTTTTTTTTTTCCCCTCCCTACAAAGCTTTTGAAAGTCCACTGGGGACCCCTAATGTTCAGCTGCTGCTGAAGCACACACTTCAAAGCCAAAGCTGCACAGCTTCTTTAGCCGCCTATGGGTTTGATTATTCCGATGGGCATTTATTCCGGGCAGCAACGCTCCCTGTCCCCTGCCAAAAGTCATCTTTCTGGGAAGCTCTGAGAGTTCCTCAAAATGTTTGGTAAAACAACATTTCTACAGCCAGAAAACATGCCAGCCACATCAAACGGGGATGCCCCTGGAGATGCTTTGGGAGGCAGAAACCTCCGTGCCACCTGCATAGCGTGTACGATCCCTTCTTGCCCTGAGCCGTGGTAGCAGAGGCGTCTGACATGTCCAACAGAAAAGTTTGAAGAAGAAACGTGGTTAGAAGTCATGGTTGTTGTAAAAGGCATCGGGAGGAATAACCCTGTGGGGATTTTTAAGGATGTCGGTGACAGATTGGCAGGCTCTCGGCCCTCCATAAACTCCCACTGCCTAGTCCCTGTTCCCACACACCTCCCCATGGCTGTCTCGTTTCCCCCCCCCAAAAAAAAAATCTCCATTGCCCGTCTTCTAAGGCCCACACACAGCTGGGCAGCCTCCATGACCAAAACCTACAGTTCCTCCATTGTGCTCGGACAGGGGAACTGGGAATTGCTGCTTTCATGGGATTTTGCCCCATTTTTCCAGTGCCTCTGCTGGCGGGGCCAAGCAGGACACACAAACACCTCCACCACAGTCTGGTTTAAGGGCGGTTTATCTCAAATCCCTGGGGTCAGCTTTTCTCCCTCTTATTGCAGAAATGTGTCATCTTTTCCAGACCAGTATTATTATCGTTATAATTTTTCCCCCACAGACAAAGGCAACAGCATGGCCGGCTACTGGGAGCAGGCGGCCACACCAAACCTACCCGAAAGTTTGGGCAGAAAAGTGTTGGAAATGCAGTTGGAGTAAGTCGCCCTCCTCTCTTTCGCGCCTCCATCCCCAAACCCAAGTAAATCAGAAAAATCCGTGCTTTCTAAGTGACTTCTCACATAATGAAAGGCAATTATAGTGATGAAAACGGAGCTGATAACTGCAGGTTTTCATCACCGACTCTGTGCTAAATGTCTGTTCTGTGTGGTTTGCAAGGAAGTAAGGGTGCATGGAGAGGAAAGGATGGGGTTTTTTAAAGCAGTTAAATTGCCTCTAATTAGCAACACAACTGTAGTCAAAACATAATGTGAGGATAATAAATTGGTATTTGCATAATGGAAATGCTACCAAAATGTACTTCAAATAAGCTGAATTAGATTATAATTAGAGCTGTGTTTTGGGAAAGAAAATCCTTCTAATTGCCTGCGTACAGGCAGTGCCAATGAGGAGAGGGCTGGCAGATGCCGGGGAGGTCCAGCCAGCGCCGCGCAGGACAAGCGTCCTGAGACCGGGGGCTGTTCCCTGGGCTGGGGGGACAGGGTGCCTGCACCCACCGGGAGCTGGTGCAGCCCTGGCAAGGCAGGTCAGTGGAGGAAAAGGGGAAAAGGTAGAAGGAATGTGAATGCGCACACCCTCGGCCGTCGACTGCAAAACCTTGTTTTGTGGGATTGGACTGAAAGAAAATCCAGGGGGGAATCATACAGACAGCAACTGGGGTGGGAGACACACGTATCACAGGGAAAGTGGTGCAAAGGTAAAAATGCAAGCGCTAATTCTGCAAATTGCATGAAACCGGTGAACATCTTTTCTTGGTGAAGTCTTGGCACCGCATTGAGTTGCAATAGCCTCCTCCTGCTGCTGTTTGATAACTGGATTTATTAAATCAACAGTTATTTTTTTCTGTTGAAATGTAAGCAAGATTGCTCGAGATTTATTGTCCAGCTCTTATTACTCCTTATTAAAAAAGTGGCTACCCGGAAAGCATTGGATGAGAAGTCATTCACCCCTTGTAGGAGACCATGTATGCTGGTAAGGAAACTACTGCTGAGATAAAGGGAAAATGTCACGTTCCAAACCAGCTTTTTTGGGAAAGCAAATAAAAGAAACAGCACATGAGTAACGTGCTGATATTACACCTTGTAGCTGCGGAGTCTCGTGGTCGGTGTTAATGCCCATTTTGGTGCTGGGCAATGACACGGTTCAGGTGGGAAAATTGATCAGCTCACAAAAACCTGCTCACTCGCTTTGACTGGGGTACAGGAAAGGTGATCTCTTAAGTCCTGTGAAATGCAATGACCCTGCCCACCAGGACCTCGGCATAGTCACTACTCAAATAGCCAGGTCAGTACCCCTGGTGCTTGCCAAGGTGCTTGCCACAACCAAACCTAGGCAGCTAGCAGCATCATCCCGGACCCAGTGGCAATAGGAAAGGGATGTGAATTTGGCCATCACCAGTTAGAGAAGGTGTACAGCAGGGCATGGCTTTCCCCAGCCATGCTTGAATGCCCCTCTGACACTGGCTGCTGTGGTTAGAGAGGATGGAGAAAACACAGAGGATGACTTCGGGGGCAGAGCAGAGGCAGCAGATACCACGCGTCCGGGTTTCAGTGGGGCTTTTGCCAGAGCTCCTCACGCCATTCGCCTGGTGGGTGCTGTTTTACGGGTACAAATACAAGGTTTTCCTGCTCACAGACACAAAAAGGAGGGTACCACAGGCCTGAAAAGAATGCCCGGTGCACTTAACTGGTGGGTCTCCCTACGTATGAGACATATAGCATAGGTCTAATTTCCAAGTCAGGAGCTTATGCCTGTTTACTGTATGAGGAAAAGAAGCGGGTATGAGACATGATGCAGTGCTAGCCTCATGTCAAGGGAAATATTTCCCTGCCTTCAAAGGGTCCTGGCTTGGGGCCACAGTCCGCAGCCACTGCAGAGGCCAGGGAAATAAGCTCCTTTTGAGTTGGCAAACGCTGTCTTGGTTTTCTGCTTGAGGGGGAGGGAAGAACGAAACTCGCCTGGTGCTCTGCTCTGCTCTGCTCTGCTGCGGGTTTTGTGGTACCAGATTTAATAAAAGGATGCGTGGGAGTAAGCGCAGAAGGGAAAGAGAAAGGAGGAAAGCATGTGGGGGGGAGCAGGCGGCTGCACTGCAAACAGAGACCAGCGTTGGTCTGCAGTGGGTGCTGCCAGGGACCAGCTGGGGGAGGCAGAAGGACGGCCAGGACCCAGGTCTCCTCTGCTCTGTCCTCTCCTCTTGGGAGCAAGATGCAGAGCTGGCCCCGAGGAGCCCAGCCTGGGGACAAACAGGTGGAGCAGAGGCAAAACTTGTCCATCCCTTACTTAATGTGTGGCCACCGGCCACCACCAGCCCCCACCACGCTGGGTGCAGCATGCTGTGCCTGCAGGATGCCCCCCTAGGTGTTGCTGGCATCACCCTAGAAAGATACTGATGCTCACACCCAAGAGAGGACAGGGAAACAGAAGCTTGGGCAAATTCCTTCCCACCTTTGCCTACAAATCACGGTGCAAAAGCCATTCTTGGAAATCAAAGCCTGACCTCTGCCATGGGCTTGCTGTCCCACTTGCTCCTTCGGTGGTCTCGGGCTCACCAGCATGGCCTCAGGCACCTGGGGGGGGGCACAGGACCTCGTGTAATGCAACAAGTGAGCTGGATAATCACAGTCGGAAAAGAGGAAAGATTGCACACCAACAAAGGCAGCCCTGGGAAACAATTTTATTGCTAGCAAAACACTGCGGATCTTTGTTTAGTGAGTGCACTTCCCGTGAAATGCAATTGCTCCCACTGTGGTTTTAAACTGAGACCACCCTGAAAATTAAGGCAGTTTCCGTTAAATTGAACTATTTTTCCCCGAAACTGGCATGGCAATGGTAATGCTGATAAGGAACGATAGCTAGTAAGTGAGGACATTATTTATATTTTCCATTAAATCACTCTCATTTCTATTACAAATGACACCATGCATGTATGTCATGCTGATTTACAGCGATAAAGCCTCAGTCGTGATCATTTATTGCAGTGCATAAGCAGAGCAAGAAATACGCACAGCACAAATGCACAAGCCAAACCACACCAGGCCCAGATCAATATTTGTATCTAACTTAGTATTAGCAGATCAGTTGGTGCAGCACTAGAGGCGCTTTTCAATAACATTCATATGACCATCGTCAGTGTAACCCTGAAGGCTATTTGTCTCCTCCACCCCACCTTTCCAGCGCTGTTCAGAAGTGGTGAGCCGGGAAGCAAAAGGAGAAGGAGCGGCAACACATCACTGCCAGAGTTCTGACCATGGAGATCCAGTGAAAAGCAAATGTAATGTCCAATGAATGACTCAAATACCTGAAGACTAGACACTCAGCAAGGAGAAAGCTGGGTTGCTAGGTGCAGAAGAAGGCATGGTTGGATGAGCATCAGTGTTGCAGCGGTCGTTCAAGGAAGGTTTCTGCTCTTGAGGATGTTTTCCAAAAGTTGCTGAGCTTCTCGGAGCCCGTGGGCTGCTGCCACACCGAGGAGTTTCTCCACTTCCCTGAAGGACATGAAACGTTCATCAGGAAAATCTAGGAGGAGGTTTGATCCATTCTTAGCTAAATTTTATTTACCCAGGCTTTTATAAGGGGACCACAGCCACTGGGTCTGAAAGCATCTGTAAAGTTAACTCTCCGCTATTCAGAAAATGGTTTTATTTTCTTTCTGCTTTTCCCTGTGGTCTGAGCATGTGTGGTTTGGGTTTGGTGATTTTGTTGTCTTAGTTGAACTGAAGTAGAGATGGATCTGGAGTTCTTGAAATACACACTCCTTTTACCACTCAATACATGAGTCTGCCTGGTCACGAGACACGCAGCAGAGATTGAAACAAAATGCGCTGGCTTTAACTCACAGAGTTTGCCCAAACATTGCTTTTTTAGTTTCAGTTAGCTTAAGACTGCTCTCTCCAACCTCAGTTTTAACTTTCAGACTTGGAGTAAATGTAAAAAACCCAATAAAAAAAAAAAAAAAAAGGAGTGTGTTTCACTGTGATGGGAACTCATCAGTTGTTTCAGCTTCACTTAGCCCCAGGACGAGTCATCACAGCAAACATACAAAGCACAAGGCAAGTTTTCTTTGGCTTTGGGCCTTGCTGGGAATGATGGTGTGCAGTGTGCGCAGGCACGTCGGGGAGAGAAACGTGTCCCGGACAGTTTCAACCCAACCTCTGGGCAGTCAACAAGAAACTTCTCATTGACCTCGCAGGACAGGAAGGGGAGCGAAAAGGGGCTCCCCAAAAAGAAAGACAGGTCTTTGTAGCAGAAAATTCACATGTGTCTTTAATAGCTCTTTCTGTACCAGTATGGGTCTTGTCCCTTACCTTGACTGGGAAATCACCAATGAAAATACATATGTAATCAGACCACAGGCATTTTAGGTACTGTGTCACCTAATTTTTAATATCTCATTGGGCTAACCGGGTTTTTCAGATTTCTTGACGCAGGTAGGGCTGCTTTACTGACAATACAAGGAGAGGGTATTAGAAATCCTGGAGTAGCTTCACGTGTGGAGTATCTACAGCACTGGGTTCCCCGCCTCCCCAGGAGGAGCTGGGGATGCAGCTGTAATGGAGAGGAAGAGGAATAGCTCAGGTTACCCTTCTTCAAGTGCCACGGTCATGTTTCTGAGTGCCCCCACCGCCAGGTTGAAGGAGGAGTGGGGATGGCCCTGCTCCGCAGCCTGCCTAGAGGGGGAAGGGAGAAGCAAAGGAAGGGGTAAAAGAAAGTGCAGAAGAAGAAAACCTGTGTTTGAATGTTTTAAAGCAAGGTAAGAGCAAAGAATGAAAAGGGTATGTATAAATAAGTGTCCTGAAATGTGACGCCTTTAAAATTTTCAGGTCCTGCTTTGGGAAATATCCTTATTCAGAAAGGTGCCAAGGCTCCAGCGTTTCTCTAAGTACAGATGTCCTTAAAGATGCCTTCTTGGTTCACAACCCTTGCTCTCACAGGCACAGTTATTACAGCCCTAAAAATCCTGCAGCTTGATGCTGTTCTACACCTTGAGCAGGCACAGAAGAAGCATCCAACGTGCCTCCCCTCTCCCCTCTACTGTGCCTTTTGGGTAGCACAGTAACTTTCCCCATCCCTCATCCTTCCCCTTTCTCAGCAGGAGCAAGAGGGTTTCAGGGGAAGCAGCCCAGGCTCCCACCACGGGTGTAATCACTGTGGGTACCACAGCAAATGCACACGGTGGGCACGGCTGCCTCGCTTACATGGCAGAAACCTCTTGGGACAACATGTTGAGAGCAGGAAATTAATACATGGCCGTAACTTGATTTTCCATTGCCTCAGCAGCTCCTGGCCCTCTCCCCTCCTGTGCCTGTATATTTTTCCCGCTGCCCACCTGCAGCTCGAACCTCCCCAAAAGGCTGTGCAGCAGCTCCAGCATCCCTCTGCAGTCTTGCTGTCGAGATACTTATTTGCCTCCCACTGATTTAAAAAAAAAAAAAAAAGCAATAGCAGGTGGGGAAAGGGGAGGGAAGCATCCAACCCACAGCAAGAAAATGGGAGCTCCTGGTCTCCCCGCTGCCGCTCCGTGCACCTCCCTCCTGCCAGCGCAGGAGAGCTCAGCGTGGCTCTCCCCCCAAAGCGCTGCTGGCTCTTTTTCCTCCTCCCATGCCACAGTAGCCTTTCCCCAGGAGAGGGCAATTGCCCATGGCAGGAGTTGGGTTCTTTTTTCGTACCTCACCTGAACCAGTGCATGGCCATGTCCTCATTTTTTTCCACTCCAGCTCCTGGGTGTGAGACAAGGTATCAAAGTCATAGTTAGAATATAAAATACAGTGTACAAAATCCAGCAGTGTGGTGGTGTACCACATAGCACAGAGACATGTCTGTTCTTCTGGCTTATACCCGTACGGACCCTGGCAGCAAGTTAGCCACGGCTTGGAGAAATGTTACCTTGCAAATACCTCTGTCCCAAGATGTGCTGGGCGTTGGGGTACCCCAGGCGAGCGTACACGTGAGCCACGTGGAAATGGAAGTCCTCGTAGCACAGCGGGATGTAGAGCAGGAGGAGGCCCGCGGTGATTACAGCTGCCAACTGTAAAAGAGAGGTGCAGTCATGACACAAGGAGAAAAAGAAGCTGAGAAACAGCTACAGCAAATATTTCATCTGAGCTCTGAAGCCTCCCGAAGCTATTTCTCACAGACAAATGGGAGGAAAGGCTCACACAACCACAGAAAATCAAAGTCATCTTTGGTAGAGAGACGGTTCCAGCACCCACTGAAGCAGGCAGAGAAGGCGCCGCTGACTTCAGCGAGCAGCTCCCGAGCTAATATCCCCTTTAGGCTCTGCTACAGCAAAGGAAACGACAGACATTTCTTTTTCTATGTGGTTCTCTTGAAGAAAAGAAAAAAAGAAAATCATAAGGCGGCATCAGGCTTTTACGAGCAATTCATCAAGGAGGCTTCCCAGAAGGAGCCTCATTCCCCAGGCAGCTCGGTCCTCGGCCCACCGCTGCCCACCACTAACTGCAACAGCACTGTATGGAGGTGAACGCTCCCTTTGTGAATGTCCCCAGTTCATAAACCCTTTCATCCCATGTTACTGTGAGGACACGTCACCAACGTCCACACCTGACAGGAGGATAACCTTGGGTCTGTAACTCGTGTTGCATCCAGGTATAAATCAGCGAAAAGCCTGATGTACTGCACCAGCAGGGGAAAAAAAAGATGAGAGGCCAGAACTGGGCTGTTTTCTTTTTGATGACAAATTGGATTCTCTTTGTTCAGTGAGCTAGCTATTAGCTTCCAGTGGGAAGAGCTGGCAACTTGAGCAACCACATCTTGGTGTGGTCAGAGATCCGTGGCTGGGAAGAGAAGAGTGGGGTTAGGAAAAGGCTGTAGGAGCCCCAGGTGAGCCTCCTGCCCCCGCAATTTACCAGGAGCCCTTTGCCTCCGCACGGGGTAAAGCAGCGCATCTCGCCAATGGCACCAGCACTGCAGAAGGTAAAACCCTTCCCCGCTACACGGGGAGACGGAGGCCAGGTACAGTCCCAGCTGGAAGATGTGGGTCTTTGAAAACAGCACTAGAGGCAAGTACTGATCAGGTTTCTCAGTGCGACCCTGTGCTGAGAGGAACCAAGCCAACAGCGGGTGATCCAGAGGAGTCTGCTAGTCCCTCATCCTTCAGCTCTGCAGCTTTGGTGCAAGCAATGTCGGACTCTGGGGTCTGATGTTCATGGGGATGTGCCGAAGTGCCTGCGGGCGCCCTGCATGCCACTGTTCCTCTCTTGTGGATGCAGGAGCAGCGCAGATACAAGCAGCCCCATTTCAATGGCCAAGTCAGAAACAAGTCCTGAGGCCCATCTTGGTGACCGTGGCTGTCACAGAACAAGTGCACTTTTTCATCTGGGCATAGTTTATTGCTATAGGTACTCCCAAATAGTGGCTACAGTGTATATGTGGGTTTGTCACCATGCCATGCTCAGAATCAGCCAAGGGGACAAGAAGCAGCTGGAAAGGATGATGAGGCGCAAGGGCTTTAATGCCTGGGGGCTCCTCTGGCCACTAAGGATGGTTTGATGCAACTGATATAGATGGGTACAAAAAACACCTCCCCCTTATTTTTTTTGGGGGGTGTGGCACATGAAGTATATACAGACCATTGCAAAGCAAATGGCACATTTAGGTCCTGTTCTGCTTCTCAGTTCTCTGGAGAGCTTAAGGGCAGAAATGGTGTGGGTCAGGCGTTTCCTCGATGTTTTCTGAGGGCTCCTGCACTCCCACACACCACCATCAGCTGTGGCGACCTCTGGAGGCAGCAGATTGCCAAGACCTCGTTATCTCCTAATTGGACCCAGGTCCTGGTTCAGGCCCATCTCTAATTGGGATTAGTGAATGCTCAGGATTAAATGAGCCTAGTTAGCTAATTAGGCTAAGTAGATAAAATAGGTAAGCAATAATGACATGCAAATGCCCCAACATATGATTTTCTGGCTGATGAGCTTAGGGATGTAGGAAATTTTGCTGTGATGCTGTTGCTCAGACAGGGATGATTCCCAGATGTTTTGAGACAAAACCAGCTCTCCTGTAACACAATAGGGACCTTCGGGGCCTGGAAGCACTGATGGGTATGTAAATCACTGTAGGCCAATGGCAAGTCCAAGGGGAAATGCAAGTCATAGATCGATTTGGTTACTGCTGAATGCTTTTGTTCTTATTTAAGTGGAGGAAATTATACTCCTGAAAAAAATTATGATGGCAAGAAATATGGTAAGAAGTGCTCCTTGCTGAAGACACGGCTGATGTTATGGGTCCAGCTCAGGCAAAGCTGAGTGCAGGTCTCTGGTGAAGGGCAGGGCAGCATTTCTGAAGAAGAAAAAAGGCTGCTGAGTAAGAGGATGGTTTCACACAGTGACCATGCTCTGCTTAATGCTGTCACTGTGCTATTTTGTCACTGTTGCAGTGGCTGGGGCTAGAATATGTCAGGGAATGTTTCAGGTGCAGGAGATAGGGTGTACAATGCTGCAAGAGGCAGTGTCAGTGCTTTTATGGGTGCAGATTTGGGGGCTGCAAGATGCTCACAGCTGTGGCATCTTCTTTGTGCTCCATGTGAGGCTGCCTGAAGTGTCGAGAAAGGAGTGGGAAATCTGGTGTTTGGGAAGAGCTGTTTCTATTGCATGACTAGTACATCACAGAATGGTAGGGGTTAGAAGGGACCTCTGGAGATCATCTAGTCCAACCCCCCTGCCAGAGCAGGGTCTCCTAGGCTGGGTTGGACAGGAACACGTCCCGGCAGGTTTTGAATGTCTCCAGAGAAGGAGACCCCACCACCTCTCTGGGCAGCCTGTTCCAGTGCTCTGCCACTCTCAAAGTAAAGAAGTTTTTCCTTGTGTTCAGATGGAATTTCCTGTGTTCCTGTTTGCGCCTGTTGCCCCTTGTCCTGTTGCTGGGCTCCACTGAAAAGAGTCTGGCCCCATCCTCTTGACACCCACCCTTTAGATATTTATAAGCATTGATGAGATCCCCTCTTGGTCTTCTCTTCTCCAGGCTAAACAGACCCAGGTCTCTCAGCCTTTCCTCATAAGAGAGATGCTCCTGTCCCTTGATCGTCTTTGTAGCCCTCCACTAGACTCTCCAGTCATTCCTTGTCTTTCCTGAACTGGGGAGGCTGGAACGCTACATGTAACAGCAACAAATGTCTAACTCTTTCTAAAAGAAAGGGGAAAGGATGTCGTGGGAAAGGCGCTGCAGGTCACAGGGGAAACCTCTATAGCCAGGCTGTGACCATGCACCACCACCACTGGGCTACATCCTGGTGTGAGTGCTCCCTACCGGCCACCACCTCTCCATGGTGATGTCCGTGACTATCAGCCATCCGCTGCTGGCAGCTCCCATCCTCACTGCTGTGGTGACACCACGCCTGGCTCCCCTGAGGCTGGTGGCCTGGGAACCACTAGATGTCCACTTTTTGTCCCAGGCTGGTTTTTGTGGGGAGGTTTTCAGCTTTTTGCAGTTGTGTAGCCACTGTCAGATGTGGCAAGTGAGACATTTCACAGGCAGTTCCTTTAGAAATGGCCCACTGAGCATCCCTCTCATGGTTTAACCCCAGCCAGCAACTAAGACCATGAAACCGCTCAGCCACGCCCCCCCCTTTCTCCCAGCGAGGTAGGGAGAAAAAGGGGGGGGGGGGGGAACCCTCTTGGACTGAGTTAAAGACAGTTTAATAGAACAGTAAGGGAAGAGGAAAATAATAATAATGGTAAAAGAATATACAAAATAAAGTAATATGATACAAGTTGCTCTCACCATTCGATGATGGGTTGCCCAGCCCCCTGGTCAACCCCCATTTATATACTGAGCATGGCATCTATGGTATGGAATATTCTTTGGCCAGCTTGTCCTGTCTATGGTCCCTCTCAGCTTCTTTGGGAAGCTGAAAAAGTCCTTGACTAATGCAAATGTCACTTAGCAACAACTAAAAACAATATGTGTTATCAAATTATTCTCATGCTAAATCCAAAACACAGCAGCTACTAGAAAAAATATTAACTCCATCCCAGCTGAAACCAGGACAATCCCTAATCTGATTTTTAGTTTTTGTGGTGTTTTTTTCTATTTTCTTTTCCTAAGCCTTCTAAAGGGTGAGGAAGACCAAGACCTATGCACAACAAAAGACAGGTGCACAAAGTGCTGGAGTGCACTGATCCCAGCTCTGGGAGACAGCACCACAAATGGTCCTTGCTTGGCTGCCCACCATCTGAACAGGCATCGAAAAGCACGCAGCCAGCCCCACAGCAAGCCGAGACATTAGCACACATTCTCATTCTCATCATTAGTTAGCAAAAACATTCCTTTGCCCTCAGCCACAGCTACATTTGTGTTCTGGTAAATGTTGTGCTGTTTTAAATGTCTCCAAGACCAAGAGGGAGGGGAAACATACTGATGTTTCTCAAGAATCAGCTGCTGATGGAGGAGGAGCACCCTGAAGTGAGATCTCCCCGCAGAAGGGATGGAGGAGGGAGGCGCAAGTCCCCTGGGCTTCCTCCAGGATGGTTTTCCACAGCCCCTCACCCTCACAGCTGGCCCCAGGTACTGAAGTACCTTTACCAGTACCAGTGGTCCCCAAAACTAAGAGCTCCTTGGGGAGACCCCAGCCAAGCAATGTGCATTAGTCCATGTGGAGCTTGTTGCGTTTTCCCATGCAGCAGTGGGAAGCAGACCACTGGCCTGAAACCACCTTCGTAGTCTTGGGGGGACCTCTCCGTTGCTCATCCCACCCTTTTGTTCTGTGGTGACTCATTCGGAAACTTCTTTGGATGTTTCAGACCCTGCATCCTTGGGGCTGCTGTAAAGGAAGAGGAAGCCCAGTGGTATTGGTGGGGCTATGCCAGCGAACCGGGCAGTGGGGGAGCCAGACCAGGCTGGGCATGCATATTTAAGCAACCTGCTTCCTACAGCAGCTTTGGCATCTCACCTGCACCATCACTCATGTGCCAAAGCCAGGTGATCAGGATCAAAAAGATGATCAAGAGGAATGCCTAAAAACTCCCACCTGTAAAGACTGTGCTGGAAGATGCTATGTTACTGTGCACTAGCAAAAAACCCTGCTCCCTAAACTCTGCGTTGCAACAACTACCGGTGGGTCCCGTGTTGCGTTCCCTGTGCTGGTGAGCAGAAAGCCCCAGGGACTCTGCAGAGGCTTCAGTGACATTGCAATCGGGTCTGGGCAAGGCCATGGTACTGAGAAAGGCATTGCAAGACACATTTGAGAGGCTGTTGTGTGCAAGTGGCTCCCTGTGGGTTTGACCCACCCTGGCACCAGTGGCTTTCGGGGGCTGGCATTGCTTCCTGGCATGCCCTGCCGGCTGTGGGGTCCAGGACATCATATAACACCCTGGTGCCAGCGCTCCCACCCCAAGCCCAACCCCATGCTTACCTCCCACCTGCTCCACACCAAGCCGGGGGCATGGGGGTTCCTACCCCCTGGAGAAGGATTTGCCCAGCAGGTATCAGCAGTGCCCCTTCGCTCCCGTTGCCGCCGCGCTGCAGGCTTCATGTCCCCCATCTCTCCCTCCCGCAGGAGGTCTGAGCGACTCATTTTAACCCAGTCTGCTCCCCATCTCTCCAGGCACCGTTGCCGCCCTGCCATAAGTCTTTCCCATCACTGTCTCTTAGTTTTGCTCTTGATTTATGGTAGCAGTAGCCCAGCTGCTTCACTAAGATAAGAGAGATGGATATGCATCCCCTCACAGAGTCACAGAAAAGGAGATGTTCGTGCTGAAAACCTTTCAAACCACTGATGTTTAACTCCTTCTGTGCTGAATATTTCTCTTCCTTCAGACTGCTCCCAGGTGTTGCAAGCCTCCACCAGTAAATCATTGTATTTGACAAACGTGATGAAGTTTTTTCTTTCTGTTTTTTGCATGAGAATGAAGGTGCTTCACAAGCAATGATAATGCTACCCACCGCTGCAAATGTATCCTGTATGTTGTTATTTCAATTGCATGGCCTCCATGGGCACATGGGGTCTGATGTGCTGGATTTTGGACAAATGAAAGAACATGCAGGCCCAGCCCCAGGTAAGAAAATTAGAAAAGGTGCATGTCGTGGTTTAACCCCAGCCAGCAATTAGGACCACGCAGATGCTTGCTCACTTCTCCCCCTTCCCCCCACCCCAAGAAGGGTAGGGAGAAGAGGGAGAAAAGGAGGGGAAAGGGGAAAAAAAAACCCAAAAACTTGTGGGTTGAGATAAAGACAGTTTAATAGAACAGTAATGGAAAAGGAAAATAACAATCATAATAATAATGGTAAAAGAATATACAAAATAAAATGATACAGCACCACCTGATGATAGGTTGCCCAGCCTGTCTTGCGCAGGGACTGCGAATCCCTGATCCCTGGTTAACCCCCATTTATATACTGAGTATGGCGTCTGTGGTATGGAATATTCCATTGGCGATTCCATTGTTCTATCTATGCTCCCTCTCAGCTTCTATGGGAAGCTGAAAAAAGTCCTTGACTAGTATAAACATCACCTAGCAACAATAAAAGGATATGCATTATCGACATTCCTTTCATACCAAATCTGAAACACAGCAGTCACTAGAAAGAAAATTAGCTCTATCCTGGATGAAACCAGGACAGTTAACGATATGTAATCAGGACATTATCAGAACATACAAAACCCCCACAAATTTTGATAGGATGGGATTTTTTTTTTTCAAGCTAGAAAAGAGCTTACTTGTTAAAGGCAGTCATTTTACAGCTGTAAATCTATGCCTCTATTCATCTGCAGTAACTCCACCTAGAGACATTTCGGACATTAAATCCATTTTGCCTTCACATCTAAGAAAACATCTCTTTTAAACACAAGATCTCTAATGCATGTTACCTTTCCTGCTCTGAAGTGCTAGCAGAGGATCTTAACCAGGTGGCCATCAGACAAGGTCCATCTCATGTGAAGTGCTGACCTTGCCTGGGTGGCCTGACAGCAAAAAACTAAATGTTTTTCTTTCCACTTTCATAGCAAGATAAGTGCTGTGCTTTGGTTTTAAAGGCAACCCCGCCCCCAAAGAACAAGGATACCTCTTTGGTGGTGATGACTCAGCCTAAAAACCTTACTGAAAAGGAAACCCTTCACACTTTTGTATTTTATTTCTTATGTTATGCTGCCACCATTGGGCCGATTTCATTTGCTCAGTCACACGGTTGAAGAGATCCATCTTCATGCCGCTGGCCAAAGTGTGAACTATTTTCACAGTATATCAAATTTAATTGGACATTAATAGTGATACTGCAGGATCAATTGCTTCTAAGTGCAAACCTCTATATTAAGGAAACTAAAATAACTCAGCAATTTCTAAAATGAGTCCAAAGAAGAAGGACCTTCACTGCAGCAAAGAGCAAGGAAGAGATGAAAGAAGGTGACGAGTCTAATACCGACTTACCCTTCTTCTTTTTCTTAAGCTACAATTATTATAATTTAAAGATAATGGTGACTAAAAATGAGAACATGTTGTCATTAATTATTAATAATGTGGTGAGGACTTTGTCGTCTGTGTTACAAGCCAGGTGCGGTACAGGGTCTTGTTCCAGTTGTGAGCTTGAGTTACTTCTCTACAAACATCAACTTATACCACGAGAAAGAAGTAAACCAGGTTGTCAATCTAGAAACAAATGATGGCTGTAGTAGCTGCCTCCTACCAACAAAGAAGAACTGGATCCCTTCTACCTGCAACAACTTTGGCAAGGAAAGGGCAAGACCCCCAGTGAATTTTCTCTCTGCTCTTCCAAGGGGCAGATGGCATTTCTATTCCCTTTCGTCTTTCAACAGAACAAGTTGTGAAGAACCATTTCCAGTTCCTGCAAAGCAGCATTTTGATTGAAAACCTGGAACCAGCCACATTCAGGAAAACACAATTTTCTTCACATTTCCTTTTCACATAAAGGATTTGTACGGGTTCTCTTTCCCTCCTTGCTGCCTTAGTGTGGTCAGGGCTAGAAGTGCTCAGATACTCCACTTCAATTGAAAGGTGGATGTCAAGTGCTGGAAGAAGAACAGGTGGCTGTGAGTGTAAAGAGGTAATAGGACAAAGTCACTGTTTCGGAGAGCTGGTGAGTAGTCTGAAGTCCCACAGAGAAAATAAAGGATCATCTTTTATTTTCAAAGGATTGGACTGAAAGCCAGATGTGAAACACTGTGTTCACCCTTTCTCATTTGGTTTTTAACGTTTGCCACTCTTTGTTCCAAATTAACTTAAACCATTCAGTAAGCACACTGACTGAGGAAACACACAATTCTTAAAAGAATTATATATTATTGAAAGAATGAACCAAAATAAGACATGCTTATAGCACGCTGCCAGTTCAAGACAAACACCGTGACTTCACCACCTCAGAGGCAGACCCTTTACAATCTATGCTTAGTCTAGGAGTGATGGTGGATTAAACAACAAGGAGTGATTAGCCCAAAAAAGTTTTTCCAAGTTGCTTTCTTAAGAAAACAAATAGGTATAACCAAACTGGTACAAGCCTATTTAATTGCAGTGCCCTCTGGCAAAGGTATCGCAGAGCAAAATAGATCCACTCTGAGAGTTCCCCAACTCGAATACAGTTGGAGTAGGTACTTGCATATGGTTTTATAGCACAACACAAAACATCGCGTAAATATTACTTCAGTCACTATACTGAACAGAGCTCAAATATGGGTAATGGGGAGGACCGACACATGCAGCAACAGGGAGTGGGGGAGGATAAGTTTCTGCGTAAGATGATGGGAAGGATGACGATAAGGACTTCTGGCTGGCACCATCTCTGGCAGACTCTCATTTCATTTTGCCCAACTAGCTATAGCTTCCTTTCACAGCTGGCTAAACAAGAACAAGATAAAAATCTATTCAGACTAGTCATTATGACACTATTAATAGCTGATACAAGAGCATACAATGAACACCAGCGTAGATATAAGTGCAGTTCAAGTCTCTCTGAAATCAGTATGCAAGTGTTATCTGCAGATCTATTATGGAGACGTGCGAAGCTGTTTCCAGATACCAGATTAATAAATGTATCTGCTAAACCAAACACTTGCATCCATTCATCACTACGCACAACACAACAGCAACCGGAGAGAATGTAATTTTCCTGAACCCAAATACAGCAGCCGACAGAGAAACCCAACCAAGCAGAACCCTGTTATTTGATAGAGGTCCTACAAAAGGGCAGCAGGGAAACCCTGTGCAAGGGGGGAGGACCCCAGGGGCAAATACAAGCCATACTGTAATGGATCTCAACATAAAATAGAGCTCAAATGAACGTAAGCGGAGGTTACAGACTTAAAAAAAAAACAAAAACAACAAACTAAATTACTCACCTAAGGGGGAGTTAGGTCAAAGTTAGGCATTCTAAAACCTCTGACTAAAAACTGTATACTAAAAACTAAGCTGTCTCTAAAGCTAAAGTATACTCTAAAGTATACTAAAAGCTAAGCTGTCTTAGCTGCCACCTAAAAAACTAATTCCTCAAATGGCTTCTCCTGTGTGGCTTTGAAGTTTCCCAGATATTCAAACTTTTATCCTGGGAATACCATAGCAGGGCTGAGCACCTAGGTGTGTATTTCACACTTAAACTCATTCAGGATACAGAAACTGCAAAGTTCCCCTGAGGGATATGATACAAAGAGCTTTCTGGGAGCGCTTCATCCGTTAGTCTACTAATGAAAATGATCTCCACCACCTCTGCAGAAACTAAAACCATGCAAGAAACGAATTCAAGAGAGAGTCCAAATAATACTGTGTTCATAGCTTGGTAGGTAGCGAGGGGTGAGAAGCGATCCCTGCTTTAGAGAATGTGTCCATATTTTGGAGGCGAGTGAAAATGAGTGCTAGTCTCCAAGGAAATCATATGAAGTAGTAGACAGAGTAGAAAGGAAAGTGGCACTTTTCCAGCTTCATGGGGTATGTGTGAAGCACCTGCAGTCCAGGACACCATATCAGCAGCCTGTGTGTTGGATTGCACGTTACGTTCTACAACGAAAGCAGCTTAGTCACAGGACACCTAACGCAGGATAGCAGACTAGCAGGATACCTACTGTTTGCCTAGTACAAATACACCTTGTAATGAGAGGCATCAGAAAAACTTAATACCAATAAAGCAGCAGCACAAGGGCTGGGTGAATGATGCAAAGCCCTTCACTGCTGTGGCCTTCAGACATAGTAAAAAGATACCCCAGCACACCTCGCCACTGAGACCACAGGGCATGAATACCATGACACAAGCCCAACTATCAGCAGTTCCCTTCCTAGACCCACTGATGCCTCTTTCCTCACCAAGTTCCCCATAACCTTTCCTTTTAGAGGGATTTTTCACCTCCTTAAAGGTACCTATTAATGTTAATTGGACCAATAAAAGCCAATTACTCTGTCCTGCCCCCCTTGAAGCATATCTTCCTTTTCCCCCATGAGGCGGTTACATTATAAAAACTGAGGGGTAGGCCTGGGGTACTGTTTTTGTTAGGAAGAGGGAGGTGGTAAGCGCTCCTTTATGTTTGTGGGATTGAGGTTATTTGTGCTCACAACTGGGTCTGAAGTTGCTCTGGGGTTGTTCCTGGTGTAACTAAGTGAGCTCTAGTCATTCTCTTTAAACATTGGGGAGGGGGGAGTTCAGGTTGTGCTTGTTAAGAGAGGCTTGTTAGCTATCGTAGGGTGATCTGAGGCTGGTTTCAAGTACTCTACCTGACATGTCCCTACCCTGATCCGATTGGTAAAATATACATCCTTGGGCTAGCTTAACCTTCTGTGTTAGGCTGCCTTGCCAGCCTAATCCTGGCCGTAAGGATCCCTGAGCAGCTGAAAGTGTGCAGCCCAAGTGAGCCATTGGGGAAGCTCATGTGGGAAGCGGGGAACGTCTGTGGCAAGGATTATCTCCATCTGGTAGGAGGCTTTTTTGTTCCACTTCCTAGTACTTCTGTGGACAGAAACCAGGGAGAAAAATCAATTTTTCTCCTCCTACATCTCGAATGCCATTCCCAGAGGGTCTTATGGCCTGCAAGTTGCCTTCTCTTCCCTGTAAGAAAAGGGCAATGGATCCTTGCTGTAGGCACTCTAGAAAGAAATAATTTTTTAAATAGCATGTTGAATGAAATCTTAACTTTTGCAGGCCTCTGTAAAATATTTAGGTTTGCTTTTAAACTATTGTAAAAAAAGCAACCCCTCCTATCTTGCTGAAGGAGAGCATAAACAACTAATGCTTCAAATAGACAGAGGCACCAGACAGTTACATAAAAACAGACTGCCAGATTCCTGCACGTAGGAGTGTCTGTTCTCCATTCGGTCCTGCCTCTCTGCGCCGGTGCCTGGAAGTAGGTCTCCATGCCCTGAAGCAGGAGCAGCTAGCACAAAATGCCCAAACTGCAACTCGGGTGTTGAAGGGTTTGAGGACGCAGCCTTGAGCTGCAGCAAAGGGTCCTTTGTAATCAGGGAACCAAGTATTTGGGGTCAGCCACAGGAGCAGGAGAGCTACAAAGTTTTAAATCTTTACTATTTCAGGGAACAGCTGGAAAGACCTTGAAGTGGAATTCTAGGGATCAGCGCGTACACTCTTATCTTAGAGTTCCAAGTATTTCACTTCTTGTAGACCTGAAGAAAGTGGAAAAGTTATGGCGAGGAAAGAATCCTCATGACAACTTCATGCCCTCACATCTATCTCCTATTAAACGTATGTCTGCAAGAGTACTCATCGTGCTTGGGACCCTTTGATATCAAGGTAGAGGAAATACGTATATTAACGCCTGCTAAAGTGGTGGTTTTGTGCTTAGATTGGTAAAACGCAGGACAGATGGAGCTAGTCTTCCCTCTGAAGAGCTATTCAGCCGTTGAAGGGCCAGGGCTTCTCCCCGAGGTCATCGTATACTCCCAGATGAATGGGGTATGTCCCAGATAACAGGGATTTATGGTGTTCTGGAAGAGCACAATGAACTGTTGCTTCTGGGCAGTTGAAGGAGGTGGATTAACTGAGAACACCCCCCAGCTGAGCTCTGAAGCTGAACGGCTAGCCTGCTTTTTTTCTGAAGTAGAAATGATGCTATACTGAAAATGGCACCTGGAAAAAAAAAAGG
>VYZM01017805.1:158751-188126 GCA_013398915.1 Dromas ardeola | reverse complement strand
CCGCTGAGGCGAGGGGCGGCCAGCGCTGCCCCCGCAGCAGCCCGGGCCCCCGACGGTGCGCGGGGCTGGGCTGGCAGGAGAGGCCGGATGGCTGAAGTGCCCCGGAGGAGGGTGCGGGGCCAGGTGGATCTCCCCCGAGGCGGCGGGCGCTGGGGGGGAGTTGGGGCTGCCTCCCGCCTCGCCAAAGGGCTTCGCTCTGGGCCAGCCCAGCTCCTCGCCTGCGCATCCCCTCTCCCTTCAGCCGCCAATGTGTAAGCGTAGCCGCACAGACCAGGCTTAGACCCGATTAACAGCAGGACACCTCGGGCCGAGGCAGGCTGGGTTGGCTTCTCTTCTGTCACTCTGAATTAGCCCTGGCTAGCAGCCTGCAGTGAGAGCTGCTGCTCCAGGCTGGGCAGTGTCCTCGTCTGCTGGCTTACCTGTGGTTTAGGGTTTTCTTGGTTTCCTCTCCCTTTTCGTTGTGCAGCAGCTACGCAGGAATTGCAGATGGGTTTAACTTTCCTGGAGAAAACGCGGGGACAGGTGGCTACCCCTATGACTTGATTGGCTCTTCAGACACTTCTGTGCTAGAACTTGAAAAATAATTAGCATCTTTCTAGCAAAAGGTGTTTAGAAATTAGATTTTTTTTTTTTTTTTAAAGCAGCAATAGCAAGGCTTCAGTGTAGCAGAGCTGTTACCTGTCTTGGAGTCTTTCTGTCACACAGTGTCAGAAGTCAGCTCGAAATACCTTTGAACGCAGTAGTGACTTGTTGCGTTCCTTTGGTTCTCGCTTGCATTGTCGATGCCATGGAAGGAATAGGAGACACTTCAGGGCTCTGTACGGGCTTACAGGCCTCAGTATTTACCATTTTTGGAACGTGACTTTGGGGTGAAGTCCTGACTGGAAGTGTTCTGTCCTGTATTTTATGCTGTAATGAAGCCTTTAGTCAAGTGAGCAGATTCAGTGAACGTTTTCTGTCCTCTCTTATCTCCTGACTGCTTTTTATATGCAAACAATAAACAAAGGTCTCATCAGTGCTATTCTTTTTCCCCTGCAAGGCAGGATTGATGTTGCTGGTAAATCACTTGGAAGAAGGTAGCCATTGCTTTGGATCAAGAATGTAGCACTGTTTATATTCTTGCCACGCTAGATACCTCCCCAAAATAAAAACAAGCAGAAGTTTGCCATATTCCCCTAGATTTCTGTGGCTTAAGAAGATGACATACATTAAAATATTTTCATCTTTTTGGAAGCTGTGTTGGTCAATAGGCAGGAAGGCTGAGGGTTTCGATTCAGCTTCTTCCACCAAAGAGCGTGAATAGCTTTGCTTCACATAGCTTGTTACCATCTTATACCTCCAAGAGTTACAGTAGCTCTCAGGAGAAAGGGAGAAAAAAAAATATCTCCATCTGATTTACGTTTTTAGTGTTTGGGGTTTTTATTAAGTAGGACTGCTACTACATAACCACCATTGTAAAGTACTCAGTGCAAGAAATAGACGGCTAATTAGGCTATTGTCTGTAGGACACTTGTTTTAGTCGCTGTGGAAATCAGCAAAGTATGTCACAAATGAGGTACAGCTCTGGTGAAAAGAAGATGGTCTTGTGTTTATGGTAGTGGACTGTAATCTGGGGAACTGTGTAATGGAACTAACTACTTCACAGAATTTCTCTGTGATGTTAAATAAGTCACTTTACCCGGTTTCCATTAGTGATGGCTAATTGTTTGTGCTTCATTTTTCAGGTATTCAGCTTGAAACAAGGGCCTGATTTGTGGAACTGGTGGGCAGTTAAAGCTCCATCTGAAGCTAATGAGAATTGCAGATGTCCTAATGCCACTGAAAAAATTCAGGCCCTAAGCCCGATTTGAACTAGGTACTTAGAAACTAGGGGACTCTGTAAACTTGTAATGTTTCTGTGCTTCAGTTTTCTAGCTGTGGAGGTTGGTAATTCTTTTCAACTCATCCCGTTTCCTCCCAAAACAACACGCAATTAATTGAATTTAATTTTTTTTTTCTTTAAGTTTGTGGCACTTAAATAGCCCTGTTAAAAGTGCAGTAAGCTGCAAGGACACAGAATGTCCTGTTTTCAGGAGAGGAACTGGAAGGTGTGCAATAAATTAGAACTGGAATTTTACGCTGACGAAGAACAAGTGAAATTACTGCTTCATTATCTTATTGTCATCTTTTACATATACTAAGCGAGGGGTCCACTTGGAAAAAAAAAAAACCTCGGTAATTCATTAGATAATTAAAAATGTGTCATAGCACACACCCAAGAGAAAGAAACAGTTATGGTTTTGTGAGCTCTCTTAGTTCTAACACAAGTTCTTATTTTACAGTCATAATGTGTTGGATTTATGTGGTGATAGGACAATGTGGTGCAGCCCCAGCTGTCACTGTGCTCGCTGATTTTCTCTTCAGGGCATGTCTTAGAAGGTAGTTCATACCAACTTGTCACTGAAGTCATGGATGCTTCATAGGTTGTATCTTTAGTATCATTTTGGGAACAATTGCCCACCGTTTCACAAATGATGTTCCGTCAGTGATAAAAGCAATGAGAATGGTAGCGCTGGATCTTTTACTGATGAGAGCTTCCTCCTCCCCATGTTATAGCGGATGGTAAAAGGACAGGGGACAGGTTTTAACTATTGTCTCTAAAACAATACTATGTGTGGTTTGGTTTTGGTGACATTTGCATTTAAAGTGCATTCAGCACTAGTTCAGTCATCAGTGAAGTTCAGTTTTGCTAAACAAAGCTTCTGCCTGAAATACGCTGACTGCAGCAGTGCTATTTTAAGGCTTTACTGGTGTGAAATGTAAGGTCAGTGCTTATTTAACGATACTTAGCTAATGACTTCATAGTAGCTATGTTCATGTTGACGTCACTCTCTGCTAGAAAATTGTTTTACTATTCAGCTGTTCAAAATATTGTTTGATTATGAGTTTTGCTAATGATTCATCTTGCAACTGAATGGAAACTAATTGTCTGGGGAAGATTTGTAAGAGTGGATTTAAAGATAACAAAGGACAAGATCTTTTCCAATTTAGGTGTCGTTCTTTTTGGAGTTGAAGGCAGAAAATGACATTAAAGACAGCTTTGTTTTTTCAGTGCTTCTTAAGAATTTCTTGCACTATTTCTGATGCTGCCTGTAAAAATGAACTTTTCATGAGTACGTAAGGTTAGTTTTTTAGGGTGTTGCGTTAGCGTGAGTTCTGAATTCAACAGTTCTTCCATTAGTGGAAATGGGGGTCATGTTCAATGCATAATGGAATCAAATGCAGTGCAAGGATCTCTCATTCAGCAGCAGGTAACAGTACATACATTTGGAGGTAAGATTCATTGTCTTACCTGCTAACAAAATAAGTCTTTGGTTCGTTGTATGTCCTGTTTTAAAATACCTAGATGCACAGTGAAAGATTTCTTTGGTACACTGTTAGTATTACAGTTCTGACAGCTGGTTTTACCAGTAGCAGTTCATGGAAGAGTCAAAGTTGTTTCCGAATATCTGAACTGTATCTTTTATTTGAAGGAAACAATGGCCCCAGACCCTTTTGCATAGTTTTCGTTTTCAGTGTAGAACAATAGCATGTTTGTATATGCTGTGTCCTGCTATCTCAAGAAGTTAACAATTATGGATTTGAATTTTTAATTTTTTTTTTTTTTGCAAGCATCCTGCACTGTCTTCTCAGCAGTGTGGCTCCATTATGGGGATGGGAGGTCTGAGAAGCTGATTAGGAAGTAGAAATGTTGAAAGTAAAGCGCAGCCAAACCAGTTCATGAAAAGACTTGCCAGCTAAGGTTGCTGTGAAAGAGACACTGGGCGTTAAAAATGCAAACTGTTGTCTACACCTGCGTTTCTACCATTATTGCTACTACTGGTTTTGCACAAGCATTAGTGCAGGGGTGGGGGAATTTCTAGAGCAATACCAATATAAAGACAGGATTTGCAAAACTGTCAAGTAAGCATTATTTCTAGAGGGTGAAGTCAGGGTCACATGTTCGATTGGATCTCACAGGATACCATTATTAAATATCTGCTGTCACAGAAGAGAAAAAGAATAATTTTGTTTTCTGTTATCACTTGTCTGGAGCACATTTGGACGGAAGATGCTTCGTTCTGAGGGCACTGTCTCTTCAAATCTCTGTTCTTGATTAGTTCTTAGCCTACAGGCACGCTTACCTTGTTGGTGGTGTTATTACTTCATTTACCTCAGAACTTTAATTCCCGTAATGGACGATACTAGAATAAACTGTTGCAAATATTTGGATATATGCTTCAACTATAATCCGTAGTGCAACGATAGCTCTCCTGTTTTCAAGAACTGAATTTCATTTGTAGTGAAAACATCCCCTCAGTATACAACTCGGCATGTAAATGTTAGCCTTTTCTTTATTTCTGCGGTAAAAAGCCTGATCTGATCAATTGATGAATCTTGCTGAGGCAGGCACAAGCACAGGACCGGCACTGGAGTCAGCTGACTTTCTCGTTCAGGCCAAGCGTAGCTCTTCATCTGCAGTACTTCAGACTGCTTTGGCCAGTTGGTGAATTAGTAAGTAAAAGCAAATACTGGAGAGTTTTAAGAAGCACGTCTTATGGAAGTGGTTCTTCTCCTTTTAAACAAAGCTCTGCTTTGTTTTCTTTCCCGTGCTTCTCTGAGATACAAGCTATGGATGTGTACGATCCCAGTTTTCTGCTCCTCTGAGAGAGACTTCAGTCAGGAGAGAATTTTTTTTAATTAGATTTAGGAGAAATTTAGGAGAATCCTTCAGGCTTATTCTCACTAGCTTTTAGAAGAAAATGGTTTTTAACAGTAAAGCTATAACGTGCTTTCACTGTGAGTGGGACATTTTTCTTTGGGAATTTTTATTAGGGCATTTTTTTATGCAGGTAGTAACTCAGTTGTTTATGAAACAAATTTGACCTGTGTAGTGTGCCATCTTGCTCTGAAGGGATCTCTTTTCAGGAATGACAGACTGTTTAATCATCTTTGATCCACATTATGCTTCGTGTGCAGTCCCTTAAGTTAGAATGATACTGTTTCTGATTTATTGGTAAGACAGATACGCCCAAAATACAGGCTTATATCCAGAAAGAAAAAGAAAACTTAGCGTCTGATGATTTATTGAAATTGCTAAATCTGAGATATGTTGGAACATGGAAGGAAAGAGGATTTCAAGGTCTAGCAAAAGCATGCTGGTTTTCAAGATCCAGGTCTCAAGAGTTGGATGTAATTGGCTGGTCCTGACTTACCTGTGGCATTTAACAATAGTTTGAATTTCAGCTGGTATTGCCTGGAAGAGGTATAGAGCATCAGTTTGTGGCCACTAACGGCTCAGGTTACAAATAGCTGTGTACTGTAACAACTGAAATGTGCTCGAGATGGGCTTGGTCTCTGTAAGGAATAATTTGCAGGTTCTTTAGAGTGTTAGCTTAGTTCCTCTTGTCTATTTACAGTTGCTTATTCTGATGTTTCCCCCCACCAAAGAATGGGTTCAGTGCCTCTAAAAACCATCTAGGAATGAAGGACCTGGACAAATTCTCTCCAGTATTAAATTACCTTGGCAGAGGTGGAGGGGAGTCCAGCCACTAATTTTGAAACACGTTTCCATAGTTTTGCCACAAAAAGGAGTTGCAAGACTGTCTTCAGAAACGTTTGTGCTAC
Source organism: Dromas ardeola (assembly GCA_013398915.1). NCBI lineage: Eukaryota > Metazoa > Chordata > Aves > Charadriiformes > Dromadidae > Dromas > Dromas ardeola. Next base: position 182,480 of record VYZM01017805.1, on the reverse strand, counting down.
AAAGTGGTGATCAATAAGGAAGGAGGACGTAGCAGCTAGTCTTTTACAATGTGTGCTCCCATTTAAGGTACTTGAGAGCCCCGACTTAATCGCTAATGCCTATAATGATACTATGATATACTGTTGTTTTATAGTTTTGTTGGAAGCTATTATGAAGAATGGAAGTGCAGCTGGGGGAGGCGCTTACTGCCGAAAACCAGCCGGTAGCAATGATCAAAGTAAGCCCAATAGCACGAAGGAGAGCAATGCATCTGCTGCAGGTGAAAGTGGAAAAGGCTACACCAAAGACCAAATGGAAGGAGTATTCAGGTATGGCCTTGTTTAAATACATCATTTCTTTTCATTCTGTGTATTATGTACTTATGCTTTCAGCTCCAGCGTCTAAAGAAGCAACAGAAAATTCAAGGTTAGCTGAGAGGGGTTACTTGTACTGAACTGTGACTAAAAGGAAGAAGAGAGTTTTGTTGTGTTTAAACGCAGTATGAGACACTGTCACTTTCTGTGAGAAAGGTTGTACTCATCTTTATATAAAGTAACCTTGATGGTTTAAAAAGAAAATACTCAAAATAGTTACTAAATAGATCTCATGTTAAATGGAAGAAGTGATGAAAATTCTATAGTACAACTTGCAGAACAGTGTTTCTATTAATAACTATTTTCATACTCCTCATATCTTGAATTACATGCTCGCTCCTAAAGTTTATTTTCAAGGTAATCTTGCTGTACGGTCTGGTCTTAGACCAGCGTTAAAACTATTTTGTTCTGGAAGTACAGGTATCTGAGAAGCACTGAAGCACATAGTCCAAGTTGCATTGTAAACTCTGTCTGAACTTTGTGTAGCATGATAGTATTAAGATGGGGTGACATCAAGAAAGAAGGATGTGCAAAAAGAAACAAAGATCGATAAAAATGTCCTTTTGAGGCAAGTAACTCTTAAGTCATGTTGTTTGCTGTAGGAGTGAGAAAAATATTGTTGGATATCTGCTCTGATTTCTGCCGAAGAAATATGGATACAGCCACTCTAAAATTGCACGCCTCAAAACCCACCTGTATTTTCAGATAAGCCTAGCCCAGATATTTTCAAGGGACCTCAAAGAAGGGATATCAAGAGGTCCTTGTCCCCTAATTTGTGTAAATTGGATGAACTGTTGTGCAAAACAGAAATTCGTGTGTGAATTTTTTTTGTATGAAGTGTACGTTGCTTGGGATTATCTTGGGATCTTTTCCTGAAGTTCAATAATCTGTTCAGCTGTGCTAACAGTGAGGAAAAAGCAGCTTTTCTTTGTTGATACAGCAGCTCTGCATTCAGGCAGGTAGGCAGCAGTGTTGCTATTTAGTAGAGCTTTTCATTTACCATCATCTCTGCTTAATTAATGTTGCTGCCCTTCATAATACATCTAAAGTAAAACCTGAATAAGCGTGTACATTTTTGGCCAGCTTGAAATATTAGCGGTTAAAATGAATGCACAATGTGTGTGTGTGCACACGCGTGTGAGACAAAATATCCAGAAAGAAGTCCTCTGTAAAATGAGGCTTAGATCAAATTAAGACAGGTAACACATGTAGCAGCAGAAAGTTGCTACAAGGAAGGCTGTATTACTGCCAGTATTCACTCACCCGTGACGTGCCATTCTGAGCTGCAGTCTGCTTTCACATCAGACTCCCTGCAAGTTCTTTTTTTGTTTGCTTTACCAGAAAGTAATGTCGCCTACTTTTTTTCGAGTAAAATGATGCTGTAGAGCCAACTTTTCTCCAGGGTATGCTTTCATGGTATTGGATATTCCTTCTTTGAAGGGATTCGCTAGATACCAGATAAAATTAATCTAGTTTGGGATCAGAGCCAGAGTTAGGGGTATTCACAGAAGTTGCATATTGAAGGTAATCTTGATTCTTAGTACCTATCTCAACAATCTGCTTTGTGAATATAAAATCTAGGTTTTTTAAAAGTACCCAGATTTTTGCAAATAAGCAATTGTAATAGCTTACAGAACAACCCATGTTTGTTTGTATTTCACATATCACTTAGAAAAATCGGCTGTTAAAACAATATCTTGACCTTAGCTTGAGTGATGCCACCATCCTTTAGTATAGCAGTTGATAAACCTTTGGAGAGAGACTGAATTTTGGTTTAGATGTGCCGTAATCAACAGAGCAAGTCCTGAGTTCTTGTTGGAAGTTTTGAAAAGTTTGTCATGTTGTCAGTTAGAAAATTTGTGGCTAAGAATTAAAAAAAAACTTTTGTGCCCTGCCAAGGAGAACAGGATTAAATACAAACAGTGGGCTAAAACTTAATGGAAAAATATAACGCATTCAGTGATGATAGCTGAGGGAAAGCTCATGTTCAAACCGCAGTGAGAATGAGCTTTCGAGTTGGAAACATGACAGGCTGCATATGTTATTGCTTCAGTCAGGCCCCAGGCTTTCCCAATTAAATGAAACATACCCCTCTGGGGAGGGTATTCTTCAGAGAGTAGAGCTTGTCACCACTGTATGCTTCTGCCGTACCACAGTGGAATGGTTTTGGGACCTTTGAGTTGGTTAAAGAAATGCTGCATGAAAAGAGGTGGTTTTAAACAGTGTTTGATGCCTTATTTTTAGTTCTCTCTCCTATAAGGAAAGAAATTTCTAGATAGCAAGGTAGCAAAATCTTCAATTTTTAATAAATTCTGAATCTTACCATGAATTTGACTCTGTCAAACTCAACTTTTTGTATGCTTATGATTTGAAAGGTGGTCATTATCCTCAGGTATTCTTCCCTCTAGGTTGGTTTTTTTGGTTCTATATTAGTAATTGAAGATAGACTGAGAGAAAGCTTTCCTGATTTAACTACACATGCCATTTCCAGCCCTTTCTTATAAGCTACAGTGAGCAGTCAGACAGGGGGACTCAATTTGAGCTCTCTGACTTGGATTACTGATTAGTGTTCCTGGAGTTGTCCGGCTATCTTGCATTTGCTTGTGACAATAGATTTAAGAATCATAGTGAAGGCACACTTGGAGCAGTATAACTAATTTAACTGCATTAATTTTCATCAGGGTTACTCTAGTAATGTGGGCAGGCATTGAGTACAAACAAGCACCTCTGTGCTGTTTTTATTTTTCCCACACACACAGGGGACACTGATCACCAGCAAGCTACCGTAACGCTTGTGTAGAGCATTACATGAGCTTGCAAACAAGTTGCTCGACAGGGAGAAGCATAAGGTGTAATGTCTTTCCACTGAGTGCACGAGTGCTGGCTGATGCTCTGTTCTTTGTGGGAGCGATGCTCACTGTTTCAGTGTGACGCTTTGAAGCTTGAGATATCTAAAAGCACTTTGTTACTTTTGAATTGAAATGTTTTGAAAATACCATCTGTAGTACATGCATATTTTTCTTAATGATGCTTATCTTGTCCCTGAGGGCTGGATCAAATTGCCTTAATGCTTTAGGTGACCTGCATATTACAGATATTGACAGGAGACTACCAGAAATATGTTAGGACCCACAGTAGGCTTATGTCTTTTTAGAGCAAGTGCCCTAGAAGTCTCTAGGCAACTGAAAGCTGTCTGAACAATGTCAATTTAAGACAAGCACATGGGAATCATATACTGGATTTAAAAAGGGAGAATTTTGCTTTTGGATTCTGTGGTCTTTGCTTTAAAGCAATTCCTTCACTGTTTGATGTAGGGTATGGGCATTTTTTCGCTGAGATAAACACAAAGCATTTGTGTGAGAAAGAAAATTAAAACTTTTTTTTCCTCTAGTTCACTTAAAACAACTGAAGAAGAAGTGCTGATCAGGATTAAGTTATCAGAGTTCTTAATTACTTTCAAACAAATTCTGTTCATCGTATCTGCCTACTCATACCAAGTGTGCAGACCCTTTGGAAATGTTTAGTGGACTACCATGAAATTAAAAAAAAAAAAGGATCATTTGCCTGCTGCGTATTAGTCTTTCCCACTTCATTTTATGCTGTGAAGTGTGCATTATGATTTTAAACATTTTGGAGGTACAGACAGGTCTTATACTTTATACAGATTCCATTTAAATGATCTTAAAATTCATATGGTGTCTGTCATATTGTGTAAATAAGCTGGAGCATATATTCCATATTACCTTTTTCACATCTGAAAGATAATTGCCACGAATAGTAGTATGCTAAAATTTGATTGCTGTCTTGTGAAGACTGTGGTGGAATACTGCTTTTCCTGCCCTGCCAGTGCCTGCCCCTCGGAAGAGAGCACAAGAACGAAATGTTGTATTTTGATTTTTGAGCTAGAACCAAAACAAACCAATAGAGGTATGAGTTCTGTAGGAACCTTGCAAGGCAGTTAAATGTCATCCAGTGGTGGTTGAGAATAATCAGCAACTTGATTTGAATTCATGGACTAAACAAAAAAATTACCTCTACAAATTTCATGGATCAAACTAGAAGGAATGCACGTTGCCTGACTGCCTTTTTCCAGGCCTTCTGCTGAGACTTTTGTGAATACGGCAAAAAGAGATATATCATTACTTTAACATGGGGTCAAGAAGATAATTAACTGAAATTGGAATAATAAGAGCAATCAACATGTGCTGAAATGGAGAGGGGAAAAAAAACCAAAGCAAAGAAATCAGGGCATGGCTTTAATTAGGCTGCTAGAACTACTGTGGATTGTTGAAATATCCAATTGAATGGTTGAGAAAGTCAAGGTAGAAATCAGTCATAGAGCCTGTCATGGAGAAGTGGCACAGAAGATACGGTGGACTTCGTCAGAAAGCTCTTGCCTTTAATCTACACTTTTTACAGCTTAAATAAAAGCTTAAACAAAATTTGGATAAAAGTATGCTGATGCAAACACAACTTTGAATATTTCATGTAATAGACACAGGAGAAACAAACTGACGAACCAGGTACATCCAAGATCAAGGTACTAAGACAAGCACCCTAATGTGTTGTTGAATCTGTTAGTATAACAGAGATCTGAAACTTCTGGTGCACTGACTTCAGAAACTAGGGGTATGCTGGTACCAGCTTGAGTTCCTCAACAGCACTGTGACCTTCTCTTCCCAGTCCAGAGCACTTTTTGCAGACCGTGCTTACATCATCCGCACTGTGACTGGCACATTCTCGATTCAGCTGCAAGATGACATTTGCATCAAGCCCTCTGGCATCATTGGAAACTTGACCCATGTAGAAAATGGTCTGCATTTTACTGTGCTTTTCTGCTCAACTCTGGGATCAGAAGTCCGTGTAGCTTCCTCTTGCGCAGTTCTTTGTAGCTCACATTCACTCTGCTGCTCACCGTGCTGCTCGGTTCAGATTACCATTGGGAGAAATAACCGCAGCTCCCATTGCAAGCTTTTGGAGATTGCGGTCAAAGTATTTGTCTTTGGGCCGTCCCTGTGCATGCAGACAGAGGCTTTGGAATGCCCTTTGAAATACCTCGTCGTACTCAAACCTTCATGATTATGGATCACTGCAGGTATTTGATACAGAAATGCAAGCATCTCTGATAGGTTTTGTTAACTTGATAAAAGCTGTTGATGCTGACCTAGTCTGAATTGTAGATTTGAAAAGTGAAACAAGCAGCACAGCAGCAGGGTCACATCATTTCTTAGTCACAGGAGAACCAGTGGTGGCAGCTCCAGAATTTCTGCAAGTGCAAGCAGACGTTTGAGGACCTGAAGGGCTTCCTCTGCCTTCAGCTGTCAGAGCGTGGAGAGGAGCCCAGCATCAGGCAGAATTGGCGTCTGTTGCGGTTTGAAGCTGGCTGGCCAGTTCTACTGCAGGTGGCTTGTCAACTGTAAGCTGGGATAGTGGGGCTTTGCAAGTCATGACGAGGTACCTCTGTCAACAGATTGTGGATGACTGTAGGCCATCGCTTGCCCTCATGCTGTTTGAGAAGTCTATTCTCTAAAAGTCAGATATTATTTCAGGAATATCCAGCAATGTGCCCTCCTGTAACAGCCAGCAAATCTGTTAACCAGAAGGACCGTGCCAAGGTGCCGGCAGGGGACTGACAATGCAGCAAGGACAGAAATTAGCTAAACAACAGAAATAATTTGATAGTAATTCAGATACAGAAGTGATCCAACGAGGAATGAAAATCACAAGAAAAGCAATTCATGAAAAACAAAACCCCAAACAAATGAACAGTGAACCAAACTTCAAATATGCCAGAAATAAACGACAAAAAAGCCCAATTCAATACAAAAGGGGCAGTCCATCAGCAAGTGATATGTAAATTGCAATTTTAAAAAGAAACATCTGTGTGGAATTTACATATGCAAGAAAAATAGCACTGGGCAGTACAGTGCCTGAAGTGCAGCAAAACCAACCAAACAACAATTTGAAATGCAGCTTTCAGAAAGTTGTTCATGCTGAGTGCTGCAGGACAAGGGTTTCAGATGTGGTTAAAAGCCATAAGTAAGATCAGTGATCAGTCTTTTCTGCAGTCTACACTGGTTTTACTCTTAATTTTTCCCATCCTCTGTTGGCCAATGTTGCGTGACCTGCACTAGGAGACAAGTGGGAAGGGGATGGTTCCTTCCATCTGTCTACCCTGTGACAAATCTCCACAGGACAGTTCAATGCTCCAGGCGAGGGATTCTGGCAGAGTGAGGATTGTCAGACATCAGTCTACTAGAAACAAGGGGTGAGGAATATGTCCAAAAAGGCCTGCTTCTTCTGAGGGACAAGGATCAGGTTGGCCATGGCTTCCAACAGCTCCCGTCAGCTGGAGAGAAATTTCTCATCAGGACAGCAGTAGTTTGCAGGAAGAGGACTTAAGTCTTGGAGAATCTCTGTGCAAAGCCCGTGATCCCCATCTCTTTAAGGTGGAGGAGGGATGTGGTGTGTGCTCCAACAGTGTTTGAGAAGTCTGGTGACTGCACAGCACATGTATGACCTGAGGATCTGGTGGTTTGCCCTGGTGATCCCGTACAGTTTGTCCTGCTGTAAACTGACTTCCCAGGTTGAGTTTGTGATGCATTAAAGTTTTGCCTCTCGGGAGTGCACCACAAACGCTTGTAATTTTGTTTAATTGGAAAGAACCTTCTAATCATCGTTGCTTGTCCCATCATCCCCAACACAAAGCTGCTGCAGTACAAGTTTTGGTGCAAAACTCGCATGGACTTTGCTGACGGGGGAAAAACCGAGCCGTTATCCTGTAATGATTGCCCTGAATTGTGCTCGGCAAGGGACCTCCTGGCAGAAGTCACTAACTCCCTCCCTGCAGGAAACTTTGCATTAACTAGATGCTAGCTGCTCACAGTCCAGATGCTTTTTGCCTTGAAGTGGCAAAGCAGTCCTATAAAACTGTTGTCTAATGGCAGGGTGTAGCAAGGGCTTCATAGCACAAGGTCATTGCTGAGAATTCCAGGCTTAGGTATGAGGTTTGGTCCCTGTGCATTTGTACAGTCATTTAATGTATTTTATCTGTAAAGCTTGATCTGCCTAATCCAAAGTCCTGCGAAACTCTGCAAAATTGGCATACGTGTATGCATATTCCACATGATTCACCACGAAGTCACATGCAGCAGCGCTCCTCAGGCGGAGAACTTGCAGCTTATGTTTGCTGCTGAGGTTTGTAAGAGCCGGTGCTGACTTGGTTGAGGTCTGAAGATGACAGGGGGGCTAAACAGTGAGCAGGGGTTATGTATCTCGGCGTTAATCCTGTGCAGTAGAAAGGAGGGCAGTGTAAATGATCCAGAGGATCAGTTACAGGTCTGGTGCAGGCAGTGTTGCTGTGAGCGTGCCCGTCCTGACAAGACCACACAAGGGAGAATAAAAGTCGGGGGTGGCGGTCACAAATTCACAAAGGCTTCCTTGTCTGAGACTGGCCGTTTAGCCTAGGGTAGCAGGTCAGGGTATGAGGTTGATTTGATATAAAATGTGCTTGAAATATTAAATCATAGCTTCACACAAAATCAGGAGTGTTGGAATAAAGACACTTGTGTATTTGTAGAATTTTTTTGTTTAACAAAGCAGTCACTAGCAAAGACTTGCTAAGAGAAAGGAGAAATGTGTTATACCTCGTCTGAACACTTGTTTCTTGATAAATAACAATAGCTCATTTGTGGACCAGGTTCAGCATAGCTGTTGCATGGAGGGTGACCGCACTCACCCCTTTGGAAGACAAGTGCTGTATGACCCACAAGGCAGGTTTCTCCCTGCACTTTCTCATCAGGAAGTAGCTCTGGCTTGATGCACTGGCTCTAAGCAGCGGATCATGGTGTCAGAAGCTGGTGGGTTGTGTGTTGACCTGAACGTCCTCTGGTTGATACCCAGTTGATACCCACCACTCCTGCTCTTCCCATGAAGGTTTCCCACTGGGCGACTTTCACTGGTGGTGAATGGGAAAAAACTGAGTTTTTGAGGGTTAGAAGAACAGGTTGGCGTTTCTTGGGTTGTTCCTTTTTTTTTTTTTTTTTCCATTTTTCTCCTCTCTGCATCTTAGAATTGTGAAATAAATGCATATCAGGTCTGCAAAGACGTAAACTTTCATGTTTTGGGGCTTTTTTTTCATGCTTCCATGAGAAATGACCACATGCTGTTGAGGGAAAAAGTTGTTGAGGATGCACAGTGCTTAAAAAACACTTGAACAAACGTTTAACGCTACAGTTTTAATGCTAATAAAATAACAAATTTGCTAAAGGTTGATGACTCACTATGTAATTTTATATCAACCAAAGTTCTGAAGAGTCTGGTCCACAAACACATAATTCAGATACTGAATTATTGAAGAGAAGAACTTAGATCGGATACTGAGATACCCATTTCTTGAAATAAAAGCTTAATTTGATACTGTTACACTTTTAAACAAAGCTATCTGTTATTGATACAGTTCATAAGTAATCCAGGTCTTGAGGCTAAGGATGAAGGGATCTGTACAAATTAACGAAAAAAAGTTTCCAGTATTCAGAGTATAATTTAATGTATTTTCTTTCCATTCTTTCTTGATGATAGATTGACTGTGTTCTTTTCAGTTAGTTTTATCAGCTTCCTAACTGGAGCTTATTAAATGTTACTTCAATATAATGAGCTATATTTATTTCACAGGATGTTCGTGTTGGCAGCTGCCTGCGTACATTCAATTCAGTGCTCTTGTGAGCATTACACTGAGACTTGCATAAAGGCTAGTGTTATTTGAACACATGAAATCTGATTTGATCAATCTGTGAACTATGAAGGACCACACACGATGGTGTGGTTGTACTTCTGATCCTAGCATTCCCTTAATGACAAGGTACCCATATTTCTTTCATGAAAATGCCAAAGGCTAGCTTACCCCCTTTTTTTTTTCCACATGGCTGCCCTGTGTATAGTCTTTGTAACGCTAAACCCGTATTTAAGTAGAGATCTGTGCATTTAAGAGAATGTGGACACAGTTACAGCCATGTGAAGAGACTCACACGAAGCTTTTAAAATATTTATGGATGTAACTTCCATTTCTTGCTCAGACCAGCCCTTTTCTTTTGGTATGCACCAAATGTCAGCGTGCCTCGTTTCTGCAATCCAACTTTGTGGTTCGGCCTTATTTTTCTAAGTTTCTGAATTCTTACCCAAGTAACTTGGTTTGATTTTAGGGTGTATTTATTGGTTTGGTCAGTTCTTCCTGCCCACATAAAATGAATGTTCTCTCCTGTAACTGCTCTTTCTCTCTTTTGAGTATTGTAAAGCATACCACATCATTACATCATTTCCAGGTTTTGCTTTTCCTGTCTGGGCGAGACTGCCTACAGGAAGAACATTTCCGAGTTTTCAGAGTTTTAAAAAATGCTATGTTGAACATACGAGATGAGCTGAATCTGTACTTGCTGGAGTTGTTATTGTTTCTTTGAATTTATATAAACACTTACAGAAAGTTTGTTAAGATCCAGGTGCGTTCCCAGCAGCAGAGGTATTTTCACGTGCCTTATTTCCCTGAAAAGTGAGTGCTTGAATGGTGTTATGACTTGACTTCTGCTTGTAGACAGAGAGGTATTGTTTGTTTTGTTTTATGTCGTGCATACCAAAGCACGTTTGCTGTTCACAGTCAAAACAGGCCTTCCTACCCGCTAGCTCTGCAAAGTGAATTTGGAATCTTCATTTTATGCATAATTAACAGTAATATTCATATAATTGGGAACTGCAAACTGAAACCTTTTCTTACAACTGTAGTAGTTCTACAGTAGGAGTAGTAAAATAAATATATGTAGTAAGTAATTTGGGGTACAACAGTTTATTGTGCTCAATAGTGATTTTATTATGAAAAATGGAAAACTTTGTTTCTAGAGTGGAAATTTTTTTTATATTTTATATTGAAAGTAAGAGATGTAATGCATCAGTGCAGCGTATGACCTCATTTGCAGCTGTATGCTAACAGACTGCTTCTACATTGGTTTGTTTACAACACTTTACTTTATTTTCTTTTGCAGTATAAAGAAATGTAAAAATTACTATGAAGTCCTTGGGGTGTCAAAGGATGCAGGTGAAGAAGACCTAAAGAAGGCTTATAGAAAACTTGCTTTGAAATTCCACCCAGACAAAAACCATGCACCTGGAGCAACAGAGGCTTTTAAAAGTAAAATACCATTTTTACTTAAATTTCTTTTATGATTAAACTTTGTCAGATTGTAAGAACTTCATCTGCATTGGTCATTTGTATTTTTACAAAATTGTCAGTGTGGTGTTTTGTAGCTAATATTAAACTGACGTTTTATAGATAAATAATGTGGATTTTTGCAGTAGGGTTCAGTTTCAGAGGACTGACTGTAGTTTTCAGGTACAGGGAGCGAATGCTTGATCTGTGAAACCCAATTGCACTTTTTTACTGGCTTTTGGCTTAATGTAGTCAATTGGATTTTACTCTCTTGAATCTTTACTACAGTTGAGTTTGAAAAAAACCAAGTAATACTTGATAGCAAAATGCATTTTTTACTGAGCCACATGCCAGGCTAAGTTACCTTTTCCTTAGAATTCCTTGTGCGTGTGTAGTTTTAGTACTTTTTCCACACAGACACACTTGGGTTCCAACTTGGCCTTATTAATAGTTGCTTTTGACCATTTCTTAGGTAAAATTTACAATCTGACGTGACCTGATCTAAGGCTGCCAGGCGTAGCCCTGCACAAGGAAAATTGTTGAGGAAAAGCTTTTTAAAGAAAACTACACCTTCATCTCAGACACTGATGAATAAAAACGTGAATCTGTAAGAAATGATCGTACATAAATAAACAATCTGATTGTGGTACATCTTTCTTGGTTTTTTTCCTGTGTGAGGTTTACAGGCAGACATTTGAAAGAATCAATCAGATGAAACTCTTAAATTGGGTGAGGGGAAAAAAAGAAAAAAAAAAAGTCCTGAGCAAGACTTCTGGTACAGACTTTAAGGGATAATTATAATAATATGTTAACAATTCCAGATGAAAAGTAGATAAAAGTAGATAGAACATAGCAGGAAAGTTGATTGCTAATGATTATTTTAATACAGCTATGTGATGGCTTTATCTAAAAAAGATATTATTCTTCAAAATTTGTCTCCAGCCCTATAAATAAAATAATTCTTCCTTGTTAATAGCATTTTAAATAATCTTTAAAATGTAAGAAATTAGTTTCTTATTATTTAATCTTATATTTAACATTAGCACTTTGTACAAGTTTGATGTCTTCGGCTTAATTTCACTTTCTGGTTTTTAACTAGATGAGTAAATTAACAGAAAATTTTGTAGGGGAATCTTGTTGACTAAGAATTACATAGTGAAATCTAGCATTTTTCTTGCATCAAAATTATTGTAATCTTTTTGTATGGCTGAGTAAATTTATGATTTAGTTTGCCTACAGAGGTGTCTGATGAGTTTCTAACATCTAGCTGAGAAAAGCAGTTTTGTAATAATAGCTGTTATTTCATAATCGTGCTTTATTTTAAGGAAAGGTCACATTGGAAAACAGAATTGAGTTTGTTAGGCAAGGTAGTTACTTAGATCTTGAACTACCTAGTACTATGCTTCTGTTGTATTAAGCAGTCTTCCTAAGGTTATATTTTACATTAAAAAGTTTATGCAAATATAATCACTTTTAATGTCGTGGAATCTCTCTTACCAGCTTAATCAAAAATCTTTCCCGTGAAACTTTTCAGCAGTTTTTTTAATTTTTCCTGTCCTTTATTTAAAGAAAATTATATTTGAATCAAATCTGTTGTGAATTACCATCAAATAATCAAAAGCAAATAACAGATAGTCAAAAAAGATTGCTGACCATACTGTGATGGTATGGTGTCTTCAGTTTGAGTCACCTGATTTACGTTTTCCTAATTTCTTAATTGTTGGGAAAATCTAGATTTTCACTATCAATTTTATCCTCATGCTGAGTAACAGAAGAACCTTGTAGTAATAGTTGGTGTCCATAGTGAGTCATGCTCTCGGTGCACGTTACCAGGCTTCATTTCTTTGGGTTTTCTGCTCCACTTAAAGGAATTGCTAATGATTATTTCTGTAAGGGCATCTTAAAAGGCACGTAGCTAAGACTCATTAACTTTTTTTTTTTAGACTGGATAATGTTGAAAACATTAATTATGCAAAGCCATAGTCTTATTTGCCTGTGTTGAGGTTATAGCGTTGCACCTTTCACGAACTTTTGATGACTGATGTCTTTTCAAAACTGAAAAACGTAATCCCTGTGCCTTGTGTTGGTTGGCTGCAAAAGCAGCCCGTTGTTGGAGAGCCCTGGGGGAGAGAGAAGAAAGGAAAGCAGAAGGGGTTTAATGAAAATATGACTGAGTGAAGATTGTTGATCAAGTGCCAACAGAAATTTTCCTTCAGCCTGCAAGAGCTGTATGTCTGTGCAGAGCAGCTAGGGTCGAGGCTTGTGAAGTCAGCAGAGCTTGTGGGCTTTCCACACTAACTCAGTTTTTCCCTTTCTACTGTCAAAACTGAAGTTGTTAATTCGTGATAATGTAGCGCGAAAGGGGACAAGCATCCAGGCCAGGCACTCCAAACACTGAGGTCGTATTGACAACCTTGGGAACACACGTGTTCCTGTCATACACGTGTGTTGTAGTCTTCGTGTTACGTCATGCAAAACTTCGTGTTATTAATGTAATCCATAAAATATCTTAAGAAGCCTATAAAAAAAAATACATTCACATTCTTGTAGACAATAAAGGTGATGCATGTGAAGAAGTCACCACTCACTAAACGAAACCAAAGAAAACCTACTAAGCCTATGATGTTTTTTTAAGCTAGGCTGCAAGAGCAGACTGAACTTTGCAATTACCTCGCTTCAAAGCTTTCATTGTAGTGCCTGATGCTTTTTTTTGTAATTTCAGTGAGAGAGAACGTTTCTAGAGGTGTAGGTGTTCCCCTTAAAAAAAGGATCAAAGCTCTCCTGCCTAGTTCAACAGGATAAAAGGACCTTTGAATAGAGTTGGTGGGAAACTTTGTGGAAGCTATGCTAAGAAAAGTAGGGATGCTTCTGGACCTTGTTGTACTGTAGTTGGTTTGTAACATACAGTAAAGGACATAATTCGCTGCCTATTCTTGATTTCGAAATTGCAATTTTCATGCTGGAATAACTCTTATCTTTCATTTACGGGCGTTGTCTTGTATTCCTTGCTTCAGAAATCGGAAATGCATATGCTGTGCTGAGTAATCCAGAAAAACGAAAGCAGTACGACCTTACAGGCAGTGAAGAGCAAACATGCAATCACCCTAGCAACGGTAGATTCAACTTCCATAGAGGTTGCGAGGCAGATATTACTCCAGAGGATCTATTCAACATGTTTTTTGGAGGGGCCTTTCCAACAGGTATTTGTATATATGAGTGTAATCATCGGGATACGGTGGTACTGCCCAGCATGGCATTAGAGTTTGTGACATTATAAAACAGTAAAATTACTTCAACCTGCCGCAGCCCCCAACTCTTTAATCTACATGACAGTTTATTTTTCCCCTAAGTCTTGCAAAATCCCCAAAATCTGAGTTCAGTTCTTTGTGGTTACTATGGTGATTCTGCTGTACATGAAATAACAAGTCAGTTGTCTTAGAGCTTAAAATATTTATTTTAAACAACTTTGAAATTTTAAGTTATCTTAAACTTGAGTTATTTTATGTGTCATTAGGCAATAATGTTAAATGCTTTATGTTTTTGCTTCTGTATGACCTCTAAATAAGTTTGTGGGGTTTTTTTTTAACATGATTTAAATGTGGATGTCTCTTTCCTTAGGTAGCGTACATTCATTTTCTAACGGTCGTGCTGGCTACAGTCATCCTAATCAGCACCGTCAGAGTGGACATGAGAGGGAGGAAGAGAGGGGTGATGTATGTCTAAGCACCGTTGACTTTAAACTGTGAATTGTGAAATTTGCTGGTAGTCGCTTTCAACGATGTGGCTGTACGGGAGCTCTGTACTGTAGAGCCGGAGTTGTACTTGCTGGTTGCATATTTTAAAACTTTGGCAGGTGGTAGTCTTACTGATTGGTATATAGGCGTGCAAATTTGAGAATAGCCTGGTTTTGTAAAACTGTTGTTCTATGTCACTATCTTAACTAGTGACCGGTAGTATTAGCCTAAATATGCCACTAATTCTGGTCACTAATCCTTGTCTGCATTTAAAAATTGATTTGGGCTGAGGAAAGGATTGGAGTTAAGGCTCAATATTCATCTTTATGAATTATATATAGTCCTGTATAATTACACATCACTGTATAGATGAGATCAAATTATGGTGTACAATCTAACTGAGTCCAGCTATTCATTTGATAATGGCTCGTGGCTACGTGCTAACCCATGAACTCTTGCAGCTTGAGGGCTCTATGAATATTGTGTATGCATTGGAAAGTTAAGATAACACCACAGTGTTTGCAAGTTTGTATTTATAGTTTTCCTAGCAACTTTTGATGCCTAGAGCAGAAAGTCAGGCTTAGCATTAGATCTTGTCAAATTTACCTGTTTACTTGATGTTATTTTATGAAATACCTGAATCTGTTTTGTTCCTTAGGGAGGTTTCTCTATGTTCATTCAGCTGATGCCTATTATTGTGTTGATCCTTGTCTCCTTGTTGAGCCAGTTGATGGTATCTAACCCTCCTTACGCCTTATACCCAAGATCGTAAGTAATACTCTATTACATTAGCTTAAAACAGAGGGGAGGATGTTGTAATCACCCTCTCCCACCTAGAAGCATTTTAGGGAGCCTTCCATTAGTTGGTCCTTGACTTCCCACAGTGAGGAAAGGGAGGGAAGGTATAGATGAAGCAGAACAAAACTTGAAAGTTAGGTAGTAAGAACGTACATGAAAATGTAATGGAGAGAAGAGGTCAGCAATACCTGGAGTTTAGGAGGCCTTCTAATAGAAGGCAGTGGGTCCGTGCAGCATAACATGTTGTAAAGGTGCTTGTATATCCAGCGTGTTTAATCGAATCCTGAAAACTGCTAAGGCTCATTATTCGTTTAGGGTTCCCCTGTGCATGTAGCAAGTGAAGTACTTGAAAGCAACTTTCTCATCCTTATTTAAGTTTTGAACCAGATGAGGGCTGGGGAAATTGTCTATTCTTTCTTCGTTCTAGGTGATGGTAAAATAGTTTATCTTTGTTTCCTCACAAAGAATTCTACTAGTGAAACTTACCTGGTTTGTACCGTAGGATATATAAACTTTTTTTCCTTGAGAGAAATAAATAACTTTAATCGAGCATGCAACTAGCTAGTAGACTTAGCCCACTTGCCACAACTGTTTTAAAGGTCCTTAGTTCCTTGCAGAGCTCTCAGTCCCACAACAGAAAGGTCTCCCCTCCCCTCTCCCCCTCTCCTCCTCTTTTTCAGAGCTCTTTATTTCCAGAGTGGGATGTTTTTCCCTTCCGCAACTAAGCTTTTGTGATGCTTATAAACACTTTTCTGCCAAAATGTTTGCGCACAATTTTGATTTTTAATCCACAGAATGCCAGCAGGAAAATGGATTTGTCAGGGCTTGCAGAAAACGCTTTAGAATGGAGATGCCTGAACTGGGTTACTACAGAATAGTAACCTGTTTTTCCTTCTGTCGAGTTTGAATGTAATTTTCTATTACCAAAGCTTATATTTGACTAAAGAGATATGAAACAAGTGTCTTACTAAAACGGGGTTTTTTTTTTCAAGATCAAGGGTTTAAGCAGCAGAAGTTTAATGTTCAGGTAAATGTAGTAATTTTATTCTCTGGCAAATTATACAGACATTCATTTCATTACTTGTCTTGAAAAGGCAAATTCAGTGATGTGCCGTTCTTCTGAAATAGAAATATTTTTTAAAGGCGTATTTGTTGTGTAAAAAAAAAAAAAATAATCAAATAAATATCTAGTCTCTCTCTCTCCCCTTCCCTACCTTTTGCAGAAGTACAGGGCAGACCATAAAAATGGAGACAGAAAACTTGCACGTCGTTTATTATGTCAACAAGGACTTTAGAAATGAATACAAAGGAGTGTCACTACAGAAAGTGGAAAAGAGTGTGGAAGAGGATTATGTGTCCAACATTCGTAATAACTGTTGGAAGGAGAGGCAACAAAGTAAGTTTGGTAATGTCCACAATTTCATGAAAGCGTGCATTTGATATAAAAAAAAAAGATTGCCTCAGACAAGAATCAAGTGTTTGTACTACTAAAATATCTCAATGCGAGTGTAAGGTTCCCTACTATTTTTCACTTCTAAAAGTGTCCCCAGTGTCACTTAATTTCTGTGTTTTACTCAGTGACCTAACAACCATCTGCAAATCATCAGCAATTTTAGCCTGCTACTCCATTACCTGTGAGCATTTCGCAGAAAATTAAAGACTACAGTGAATTGATAATGAGAAAGAGATTACTTTAAAGACAAAAGCTAAGAATTCTAATCTCTTCCGCATTATTCTATCATGGCAATATCTCATTTCCCTAAGTGCTTTTATATAAATAAATAAATGCATGAAACAAAAGCTTACATAGTTGTTTCCAGAGAAGGAAAAAATAATCTGCCTTGGACCACAGTACAGAGAAACGCTGCTTTTCCAGGCGACCAAGGACACGCAGCATGTTCTGTAAAACATCACAAGCTGTAAATCAGTGTTGAATCTTTTACCAGTGCTGAATAATTTTTCTCCCTGGACTTGGTACCTTGGCTTTATCAGGCCTTAAAAACGGGGTGGTTTTGTTTTTTTTTTTTTTTTTTTTACTTTACCCTCTATTTTTCCAATCTAATATTATACAAGGAGCTATTTTCTTGCAAGAGCCTAGAATTCAGCGGTAAAGGATAGGACTACCGAATAGTATCGCCCATCTCCAAATCATCAGCAATTTTAACTTGTTATTATATTATCTGTGACCATTTCAAGAGCCTTTCGTGCTCTGTGAGAACAGTGTCGCTAAAATGTCATCAGTGTTGAAACCACATGGTTTCAACTCTTCAACTGGTAAACTTCAGTAATACCTTACTGGTTAAATAATCTGCTCACGAACTGTCAGTAAACTGACCAGAAGCAAACAGCATGCTCTTCTCTGGGTGAAATCCTCTGTTCCTGCACAACTTTACGCTCTGCAGTCCAGCCATGCCAAGCCTTTCAGCTGAGATGGCCCTGTAGCATCTCCCGGTTGTAAAAGACAGCCCGGCATCATGGCTAGTCAAACGCCTGAACAGGCAAAGGACTGCACGCGTTCATTACACTTGGCCTGTACATGTACAAATATAAACAGCCTTACCCATGCATAGCAGGCCCCATGCTTCCTGGGGGCTTTATGCTCCTTACTCGTGAGTACACGTTGCTTACGCACAAGTAAATCTCCACAGTTTTACAAATTGCCCACAGGAAAGAACTGTGGGCAGAAAACTGTGCTGGGGGGTCACACGTATGCAAGAGAAACACCAGTACTTTGGGGAAAAACATTCAGATTATTGCCCAGAGTACTAGGTTTGACCAGAACAGTTTTTCCCAGATTTTTCAAATAGAGGAAAGCATGAGAGCATTTTTGGGTGTAATTCATAAGCAAATACAAAAAACTCTTGTATATTTCCAGCTAGGTTGTCCTTTGATCACCTTGAAATGTTTGAATATGTTCACTCTTCATGAAACGACTACCTAATTTTTCATCTACAAGTGATTACTAGATGAATGATTGGTCGTACTAGAATAAAATAGTTTACAAAAAAGATCGTGCTTGTTAACAAAAAAATAAAGACAAGATATAATCCAGCACAATAAAAAAGAGGACATATTATTTGTATATTTTTCTCAGCGGAGTGTAGATCTGGAAGGATAGTTTTTATTGAGCTAGTCATTACGCTTAGATTTACTGGCATGTTATATTTGTGTCTCCTGTAATACGTTTGCTGTCTAAATATCTTTGAAAAGGTTTAGTTGATACGCAGTTTCCACCTGGCAAGGGAAAGAGGAGACAGAATACCTTTCCCATTTTTTAGCATTTATTCTTGACACGCTTACTTTTTTAAGCATGAACAGAGTCCTGGACAACGCAGAGGGGCCCACGATTCCGTATACACACATTTACTGGGAAAATGTGGTGACTAGACAAACATCCGACCCTAGTATAAAGAAGATAAATAACCTGAAGGTGGTGACTGTCATGTTGTTTGCTATTTGCAATTTATCAGGTTGTGAAAACTACCCAAGCACCTGATAGATTTTCTCTATTTATAGAAACAGCTGATTTTGTGGGTTTACGGATTTAAAATGCCTGTTGTGTGTTGGATCTCCTTGACAGTTAAAATCTTTCCAGTGTTGATTGACGTTTAAGAATGCCTTGCTAATGCATATTGAGTTGAAGGGCTGAAAAAGATTTTATAGAATTAAAATGCTCAGCTATGTCAAGCTATTGAACACCAGTATAATTCAGAGAGCTCTTTTACGAATACCTCTGAACACTGGCAGTCTGAAGCAGCATCAGTTGAAGTAATGGGCTTAACATTCGGAATGGATTTTTGGGCACAGACAAGACGCTAGAGCTGTCAGTAATACGCAAGATCACTGAGTGTGGCCTACATTTGTATTGTTTAATGAGGTCTGACAGAGGGAGTAAGGGAGGGTTGTGTGTTTTGTTTTTTAATCAGGTACTGATGTATGAAATATGAGGGTGTTGGAAGGCTGTTACTGCTTTTGCTGCTGAAAAAGATGAAATACTTGTGAAGATACAGCGAAGGGAAGCTGTAGCAGTGCTGTTTAGCTGGTGTCTGTGGGTAGTTAGAATAGGCAGAAGGAAAAAAGGGCGAGTATTAAACCTGAGGTGTTTCAGACAGCTCTGAGAAGGAACATATCATGTGCAAAGCATTCAGTTTTTAACCTGAAAAATCTTTTCTCTTTCGTTAAAGAAACAGAATTACTTTATGCAGCAAAAGTATATCGAGATGACCGCCTCCGAAAGAAAGCAGACTCCATGCCCATGGACAACTGCAAAGAACTAGAACGGCTGACCAGCCTCTATCGAGGAGCATGAACTACAATTATATGCGTACATCTTTACGTATGCCGTTATCTCTCTTGTAAATTAAGAAGAGATTTAGTTTCACCATGAATGCTGGAAGAGAGGGGTGGATATAAAACTCTACTGTGTAGCTGTTTCCAGAAACCTTATGCTGAAATATCATTTAATGGCTTCTTTACCTACTGTGAAATATAGGTAACTTTAATTGTCTAGATTTTACTTCAAAGCTTCTGTGAATTCTTTCAGCAGAGAGAATAGCTCAGAAAGGATGCTATACTTGTAGAGACTTAGTCATAGTGGTTCTCCTCTAACATATTTGCCATGTAAATATCTGTGGAAAGAACACTTTGTGTATATACGAGTTAAAAGACTTTCTATTTAAAATCTCAGAAATTTAGTTCCATACAACATTTTGTCTCACTGATGGAATAAATAGTATGATTACATCACTCCTATTCAGATGTCAAGTGTGTGGAGTTGAAACAAGAATTTTTAATATTTTATCTCTAACTCTATGTAAAATCTTCTAGGTTTACCAGCTTAGAGGAACTTGGTATTTTTAAATATAATGGTATATATTCCTAAATATCTGTTGGGGTATATTGATCTGGTGTAGAGTAGCAGTTAGCTGTTGTAGTTTTTTAGCGTTTCTAAGCAATGCTGAGAAAACTAAGAAACTACACTAATTTCTTTTCAAAGTAAATATTTGCAAATGCTGTACAGACCATTATAGGCATTGCTTTTAGTACTTGCAGCAGTTTACAGCAGCTCTACCATTTGGTATTCCAGTAGTAGTAAGTCCATACGTATGGTTAACATGCATCCATAGCTTCCTTAATTTTCACTGGAAAGGTAGAGGAAAACATGCAATAGTAAAATCTTAAAGCTCAAAAAAAAAAAAAGGCAACCTAATTTTTTTTCGTTCCTGGGAGGCTTCCATTTTCTTACTATTTTTTTATTTCAGGCTAGGTCCCAACACTGATTCCTCAATGGGCACCACAAGTGGAACAGGGAAATATTGCTAAGGACAAGCTATGTGCCTTTCAACAATTTTGCCAACTATTTAAACGCTTTGCTAGTTTGCAGTGTGCTCCTATGGTCAGAGCCATATCACTTGTCCCGGGGCGGAAGAGGTAGGGTTTGCATTTCTCTGGACCAGAATGTTTGCTGCACTGACTTCCCAGAAATGAGCAAACGTGCCCTTCGGCTCCTACATATGAGATCACGTAACTTGGTGGCCTGTACGTGGAAACTAAATGTAGCCACACCTGCTGATGCAAAGAGGTGTTTTGAAGCAGCTAAGTACAATGTACTTGAAGTTTATTGAAACTGGGTTGAAAATGTTTTTTAGGTTCAGTAGCTGATGTTTTTACATTTTAACAGTGCTATGCAGCGGAATGTTTCTTGTATTTGAGAATGCCAGGTGGCTCATGATACGGGCGGTATTTTTTGCTTGAGAAAGCTGCTATCTTTGAACAATGCTATCAGTTTATGTGGAGCCAAATTCTCCTCCTGAATTGAAAGTTTAAAAACTTAACTGATTTCATTGGAATTCCTTCTGATCTAGAGCAGGATTTGACTTTAGAAATACGCTAAATGCTATTGCTCTCAGTGACCCAGAAATCATTTTGCGTACATACCTTTTCTAAACTGTCCCACTGGAAATGTCCTCTATTGAATTGGTGTAACATGAGAGGGAGTAGCTGCAGGCTTTTAACTAAGCAGCTAAACCAGCATTCAAGGTGGACATCAAAGCCTGAGGCATGAAGCAGAACTAAAAGTTGCTGACACAAAAAAAAATAAAAGGGGGGGGGGGGTTGCTGTAGTGGATGTCCTTACTAAGATTACAGGAAAAGTCTGCAGAAGTACTGGAAAGGCACCCAAATGTTTGAAGTTTGCAATAGAAATTTATGGAGAAAACTTGATTCCACGGATTTTGTAACTGTCCAGAATGTATTGTAATTATACTAATGAAAACAAACTATCAAAGTATATACTGGTACTCCTGTGTCTTCTTAATAGAAGAAAATTGTTCCAAAGGCTTTAACGAGTACTCGGGCCTTCCCATTCACAAATGAGTCTAAGCTTGCAGGTGATCTTTTAGTTCCGAGGAAAAAGGATATATAACGCATTTGTCAAATACCAGAAGAGTGAAGTCGGAGTGAAGAGCTGGTGTTAGCAAAGCTGCTTACGGTAATTGGGTGGGTTATATCTGCCCTGCAGTCACTTCTGCTGCAGCTGAGAAGCAGGTGAGTGGAGGGATGTGGAGCTGTCTCGGGCTGGTTAGATTGTTATCAGTATCTCAGCAAACTGGAACAACGCAGTGGCTGCGTCCTATGGCAACACAGACGTCCCAGCAGCTTAAAAAATGAGACCTAGGTTGCTACGTTTCATTGGATTATCTTTTGCAATCGCCATTTTCAAAGAAGGAAACAAATAATATGTTTATACTGGTGGAAAAACACTACTTAGCCTTTAACAGATTAAATAGTTGCACACTTCAAAATCTGCAGCAGTATGCAGAAGGATGCTGCTATTTCCTGTACCATAAACATGAACGTGCTCTAAATATGGCCTGCAAACATTCTTTTAATATTCCAAGTGGGCGCATCTCTCCTCATGCTTGTTACCCTTTTCTCAAGTCTGAAGGTTTTTTTTCTTCAGAAATTACATTCCT
Source organism: Dromas ardeola (assembly GCA_013398915.1). NCBI lineage: Eukaryota > Metazoa > Chordata > Aves > Charadriiformes > Dromadidae > Dromas > Dromas ardeola. The sequence continues at coordinate 160,425 of VYZM01017805.1, read as the reverse complement.
TCAACAAAACAAGGGAAGATAATCTGCTGGAAAGTTCAGAATGAATCTTCTTAGGAGGAAGATGTTAATTGAAGAGGGTGAAGTACTTGAATTTTTTCAGATGACCTTTCTTCAGAAGGTGAAGTTCTCATTAAAATAAGGTATCGGAAACAAAAGGGAAAAACAAAACTGGTTTTGAACAGCCTGACTAAAAATCCCTCAACTTTTCTAGCTACTTAAAATTAACTCCTTACTCTTTTTATTTAATTCTAAATTAAATACAGGTCATAACTGAAGATAGCACAAGCATGGGTTCTTAATTTCTCCTGCAAAAGAGCAAGCAGAAAAGTCCTGCAAAAAGTGAAAAATCTTGGCGTGACATTTTGACATGGCATAATGAAAAAGGGAGATGATTTGCATCTGCTGAAATACAACATTAGTATGTGTTCTATTTATGGAGCATCCTGAGTCACAAGCGAGTTCAGTGTTCACATCTGATGAACATTTCCCTACAAGTTCTCTAACTGTTTAGCTCAAACAAGATTAAACTTGAATTTGTGACTTTTTTTTAAACAGTCTCTTTTTCTTTTTTTTCACAAGTTTCCAAGAAAAGGTGTAGAAGATTATAGTCACTAAAATGTAACAGATGCATTTAAACAGGCAGCAGAGATTACATACATTTTTAGTATAATTTTGTAACGAGTGCTGTAAAAGGATTAAAATGAGAGGGTGAGAATGTGGAGTGGGGTTTTTTTTTGAGGTGGTTTGTTCCATGAGTTTCATTCGTCCCTTAGAGTTGTTATTCTTTCTTCTTGTCGGTCTGTCAAAGAGAGCAGAATGAAAAATGTAATAGTAAAAGCAAACGTTTTGTTTTTTAAAAAAATCAGCTAATATACAAATTGCTGAAGCCGTAACTTTAAGAAGTACTAGCTTCCCAGTTGTCTAGATCTGGTTGATGGAGTGCAGTCAGTTTTACTTGGTCAGAACGATTCAGGGCGACTGGCAGTCAGAAGCCCCGGTGCTGTACCCCCCATCTGCTAAGGATTCACTCGAGCCGCGCAAGCGCCACTCATCTCTGTGTGCCGCTTTCCCCCCTGCTCCTTTGGAAACCACCGGGTAGAGCCTGGAGGAAAAGGTATCGCGTAACGAATGAAAAATTTTGTGCCATATTTGGCATATGATCAAGATCCTTTGGGGAGCAAACAGTACAAATGTAATAAATATAGGAAAGCAATACGCCGTTATAAACCCTCCTCCCTGTACTTCTCCAGGATAAATGTGAGACTTCTCAGTCTGGCAGGAACTAGGTCTGGGTGTCAGGTTTCTCCGGATTTTTAGAAATAATCTTAAAAGACAATAGTTATGATGCTATCCTTCATGCTGAATATACTTTTCCTGTCGGTACTGGTTTGCTCTCTATATAGAAAGGCTGTCATTGGAACTGGAGACAAAATTCCCGTTGGGATGGGGGAGAGAATCGGAAGGGTAAAAGTGAAGAAAACTCGTGGGTTGAGATAAAGACGGTTTAGTAAGTAAAGCAAAAGCCACGGATGCAAGCAAAGCAAAACAAGGAATTAATATGAAGACAGGCTGAGAGAGTTGGGGGGGATTCAGCCTGGAGAAGGCTCTGGGGAGACCTTATTGTGGCCTTCCAGTATCTGAAGGGGGCCTACAGGAAAGCTGGGGGGGGCTGTT
>VYZM01017805.1:128224-157736 GCA_013398915.1 Dromas ardeola | reverse complement strand
GGTGGTGGTGGGGGGGTTGTTCGTTGTCGGCCCCATTCGGTGTCCCGGAGGGAGGCGGCTGTCTCGGTAACGCTGGTTTGGTTGTTTGAAGTGGGAGTTCCCCCAGATGAAGACAGTGTCGGGTTTTCGCTCGCCTGAGAAGAAGGGAAGTGTGCGCGTCGTGTCGTAATGAGGAGTGGAAAAGGCATTCCTCGTGACTCGGTCGCCTAAGCCTTGATGATTCCCTCTTTGGTAATCGCCGGTTGCCAGCACTGTTAAACAGTCTGAGGTTATGCACAAATGTGGTGAAACTGGCACTCGTTAAGCGAGGACAACGTGCAGAGGCTCTTGCTTGACTGTTGAAATTTGATCAGTAGCGTCAGTCAGGCCTCTTTCTGAAGCTAAAAGTTCCGTGCAATTTTCCGTAGTTTTATTTTGTATTTGTCTTTTTACTGCCCCAAGAAACCACCTGTACTAAACAGGACAAGCCCCTTTCAGTGAGATACTAAATTATGAAGGCATCAGTTCTTTCCGTATCTTCTCCTTCCTTGCACACTTGTTCAGGAAAAAAGATCTTTGCTACTAACTACGCTGTTTTTAAAGTGGTGTCTCTCCTTCATTTTTTTGCAGCGTTGAAGGTCTTCATGCTATTGTAGTCTCAGATAGAGATGGTGTGCCTGTTATCAAAGGTAACTTCAGCTTCTCCCTGTGCCCTGCAACCGAAATCCCGATTGAACAGCAGGGGGTGGAAAAGGGCAGCAGAATCTTCTCTGGTTGTGCCCAATACCTGAATATCCAAAATCGAAGAATGAAATTAAGAGTTTTACTTCGAGTTCAGTAGTTGATTATGTACCTCTTTAAATTTATGCTTTTGTTCGTGTCCTCAATAATCATAGGCCACAGAAAGTTTCCTCAGTGAATAGGATTGGAGTACTATAAGGTCCTTGTATCTTCAAGTCACTCGCAGGCTGATTGATGCAAAGTGGGAAAGAGAGCTTATCAGTATTTTGTTGACTTGGCTGGTCCATGCTCAGAAGCAATTGCATCCAACTTTTATACACGTTACCTAATTTAGTTTGCTTTTTGGTGCTGTAGTTTTTATCATATCTCTGCAGTCCTTGTTTAAGATGTTTTTATGTTTTAAGTACGCTAGTTTAAGAATGCAAAGATTCAAGTGGTGCAGATTTATATATTTTTTTTTAATGTCCCGAAGTATTTAAACATCTGGCAGAACTTGCACATCTTCACCTCTTTTGATTTGAGTGACTGTGGGCCGGTAATCAATTCAAAGGCTGGAATCGACGCAAACAGAGAGGGACACACAACAAACTGACATCAGCACAGGCTGTAAAGGAAAAGTCTGTTTCTTTGGTATGCCAGGGAGGACCCTGGTGTAACGAGCAGTGATCATGTACAGAATATTAATGATGTACTGCTCACTCCTGTACGTGTTGCGGAAGCACGTGAGATGTGTTACGTGTTCCCCAGCAGCAGATCTGCTTTTGGCACAGCACTAAGCTGGATAAGGACTTGTGATGCGGTCAGGGATACCGTGTAAAGATAAGAATTTTCTTGTTTTGTTCCAGTTGCCAATGATAATGCTCCAGAACATGCACTGCGACCTGGCTTTCTCTCCACCTTTGCCCTTGCCACAGATCAGGGCAGTAAACTAGGACTTTCCAAAAACAAAAGTATCATCTGCTATTACAATACGTACCAGGTGAGCAACTGCAGCATGGTTTGTTCTCAGTGACCTGTGCTGTTCCTACATTACATTGAGGAAAGGAGAGAGGGTTGTTTAAACTTTGCTGGGTTCCTGCTTGGCTGCTATGGAAGCATTTGTGTTTTTTTTCTCATGCTGCTTAAATGGCTAAGCTAAACTTTTGCGCTATTTGTTAAGCTTCTCTTATATTTCTGAAAACTGAGATTTACTGGTTGAAAATGGTCAAGTTTTCTGAACAAGTAGTAATCGGGAATTTGCAGCAAGTGCTGCTTATATGGCCTTCAGAGTCTGTTATGAAGGGTTTATCTTCTCTTTTACAAACAAGATTTGTTTGTAATTAGCGACACCTGAAGTTAAATAAGCACATGCAGCCTACTTCATAGCCAGTCTTGCTGCCAGTACGGCTTTGAGGTAAGAAAGCTTTGAGATACTGCACATGTTTTTTATAAACTGGTTATTTGTGTCCTGAAATCCATCATCTACTACGTTTCTGCTCCTTCTCAAGTTCTAGTGGCCTTGAGAGCTTTTTATTGTGACTGCAGTAAACTGCCCAGCTGCTTAGCCTACAGAATCTAGCTTTGTTTGGAAAATAAATGGGTGAATGAGTGAGTTTATACACATTGAGTACCTTGTTTTGATTCTCTTGATGCTGCTAGCTTATTGTTGTGCTCAAGGTTCCAGTTCCTATTAATGGAAGAAGAGCTGCTGCTGTACACAGAATAGTATTTTAAAACAATAAACCTGCCTGCCCTATTGTTACCTGTGGAGAGTGTGGTCTCTGTTTGAGCTGAGTTAGATTTCTGGTGGATAACACTGCAGAATGCAGGAGGGAGGGAAATACCAGGCGTTCCACGTGCAGCTCCCTGTGCTGTGGTGTAATTTCTGTTGGTGTTTTTAACTGTGAATCTTTTGAAACAGCTCAGTAGCTCTTGCTCCTGTTTGTCCTTTAAACTGAGGAGGCCACTTGTTTCTGAAAGAATGTATGTGGCAGAGCTGTGACATCCAACCTGTGTTAGCTGCTGGCTGAACTCTGTTCTCTCTCCCTGCAGGTGGTGCAGTTCAATCGCTTACCTCTGGTAGTAAGTTTCATTGCTAGCAGCAATGCCAATACTGGTATGTCTTCACGTGCATTTTAAATATTGTAGTATGTTAAGGCCTAGGTATTTAAATAATTGACAAGAAATTACCAGAATTTACTTCAAGGTATATAAACTTTGCTCCTGCTATGAGTTTTGTCAGTGTATTGTGAAGGGGAGAAGGGAAAGGTGTGGGTAAAAATTTACAAGTTTTAGGTGACTTGCTGAAATTGTTCCTCTGTTCGAAGCATATTTCTCCTGTGATTAACCTTACCTTTGCTATGTCAGTGTTCACTGCAGGGGCAATGATTGTACTGAACAAACCAGCTGTTTGGTTTCATTCTGTCAGTTCCAAGTTACGTTCTGCAGTAACATGTGGTTTCATCTTCTCAGTCCTGTGGGGCGGTGGAATCCTTCAGCGAGGCACCTGGCCTTGCTCATGAGGGCGTTGGCTAATGAGCACAAGCAAAAGGGATTTAATTCTTGCGCAGCTGCTTGTGCCTTGGTGGCTGTGGGAAGCAGCAGCAGGGGGGAGAGCTGAGCTGCACGGCTGTGCCCCTGTTGGTGCCGGTGCTGCAGGCACCCTCCCTCAGGGTGCTGCCTGCTGTTCCCAGGGAGAGTGAGCAGGGAAACGTTTTGTGTTTTGGAAAACACTGTCCGTGACTTGGGAGGGGAGGGGGCTGCGGGGTTTGGAGAGAGGCTTCTCAGTTATGTCGTTTGATGCGTTGTTCTGTCTCTTTTCTCTTTCCAGGGCTAATTGTCAGTCTAGAGAAGGAGCTGACGCCACTCTTTGAAGAACTGAGGCAGGTTGTTGAAGTGTCTTAACCTGATGGTATAGCCGGAGTGCAGCATCCTTCTGCAGCCCAGTGGACAGAAAGATTCAATAATCCTCAGTCAAATAACACATCTCGGAAGAAATACCACAGCTCCTTAGTACACTAAGTAAGAGTAAATTGTACATAGTACTGAATCTGAAATGATCTACTAGTGTGTTGTAGGTGGATGTTACTTTAGGCCACGCTTCTTGTATTGTGCAGTACTGGAGAGACCACCAAAATAGCTCCCATGGAGTTTAGCTCAGCCAGCTGAGCCCCATCGACGTGATGCTGTTGGCTCAGATGAGCAACCCACAGATCTCTTGCTTTACAGGGAACCGGGCACGCGGCAGGGCATATCCTCAGGTTGGCTACCATGACATATTGGAAAGCAGATCAGCTGTATAGCGTTATCAAAGATGTGGTTGAAAGAGTGTTGTGAGAGCAGGTTTACTAGCAGTGATGTGTCGGTACAATCAATAAATATCCCGGCTTGCTTATGTGGGTGATACTTTGGCAAGGGAATGCTACTAACCTGGATGCTAGCTGCATCCTGCTTCCACTAAGAAGAAAGCTATTTCTATGAAAGCTGTTGCTTTAGGTGTTTTCCTGATGCCCAGATAAAAGCACCCAAACAGCGTCTCGCTTCTTCATGGGTTTTTTGTGTAATATGGTTGTGAAGATCTCATGTCTCATAGTCTTTGTGTGGGTTCATCACTGGTGACACTCTCAGCTCATTTACCCTTAGGTTTTCCTAAGCAAATAAATATAAATAAAATACATTATTTTTAAATGACAGAGCCTGATCCACTGTTCTGTTGCCCCGTAATACTCTACAGCACGTTAGCTTTTCTGTGGAGAGAACAGGTCTTTTAACTGCTTGTAAATGTACAAAATCCGCAAGTTTACAGGCTGAAAACCGGGCTGTCTCTCGATGGGGTGATACAGATACTGGGTCCTGTGCCGATGCAGAGGTTAGTGCCGACTGGCTTCCTATCGCTGGGCATTGATCCCGTGTTCTTTGCTCCCCACCTCGTCCCCTCCCATGTTCCCCTTGTGATGACTCCAGCGCAGACTTCCAGCGCTGAAACCGAGCACCGCTGGTCAAAGGAGAGCTCTTGGCAGGTCTCTGCCTCGGGCTGGGAAAGGGGCCACCACCGCCCCCTTGCTTATACCTCGCCCACCTTCAGCATCAGGCGGGATGCGGGGAAAGCGATGGTGCTGGGAATTCTTGACTCAAAAGCTCTCACAGAGATTTAAAGTTGTCAATCAACCCTTTTCCATTTAAACTGAGCTCCTGGCTTGAGCTTTCTGTTGCTGGTCATTACAGAAGCAGCTGGGAACTGAGACCCAAGGCATCTCCATGTGTATTTCTGACAAAACGTGTTGGTGTTCCACCTAGGGCCGACTGTTGCCGTGAGCTTCTGTTCAGCTCGCCTGCCCATGATTCTGCTTCCTGGGCCAGCCAAGCACCATTTCTTTTACTGGCTTCAGTTGGCGGCACCGTGTGCTGAACTCGCTTCTCACATTTTTTAACACGGCCTCTTCATGTGAAACAGGGAAGGCTGCTTTTGTGGTTATGCTTCAAGCTTCATCTCCGAGCTGTTTTCAGAGAACAGTGATGCTGTTGGAGAACATCGGCACTCTCTTCCCCTTACGCTGCCTCTATCTCACACAAACTCATCAGAGCTTTTTAACTAAATGGGAGATGCCAGTTAAACTTCTTTAAGGGAAAAACGAGGGCAAAGCTTTAATACAGTACAGGAAGAAAGAAGACCTTCAGTAGTTTTATAATGACATTTTGTTCAGAAAACAGTCTGTATAAAAATATTTACAAATATTTTGAATTTCTAAGTTGAAATAAAATGCTATTCCTATGTCCAAATCTAGGTTTTCTTTCTCCTTCCGGTATGTTTTTTCCCCCTCTTCCTCTGCAGTCTTCTCAAAGTGAAGGCATCTGTTGAGCACTGACCTGCTGCGTGAGCAATACCAAGCCCTGTGCCGCAGCGTTTGCATGGCGGGAGAGGTTTGTGTATGCTGTTTCAGCAGAAACTTGAGTGTTGGGCAGGGGACTGGGGGCCCCCCCCTGTGTCCCCACCCCTCCAGGGGGAGCAGGACTGCGCAGGGGCTGTGACAGATGGGTCAGCCGTTGAGGTCAGGCCAGGCTGGTCTTGGGACCTTCCAGTGCGTCAAATTTTGCTTCCAAAATGTAACGTCTGTTTTGGCTACGGCACCAAAGTACTGGGCTTCCACTTCTCAAGTCTGTAGCGAGCCACAACGCTGTTACATCTGCATGAGTCTTCCAAAATACAGATGGAAATTTACATCAGGTCACATAGAAGATGTAGTCTTTTAAACTCATATTTTTAGTGTACATGGTGCTTTTCTGTTACTGATCTTGTTTAATATAAAGCAAGCAGTGCTTAACTCTAGAACACAGTTCTGGACAAAACCTTGTTTTGAGTTCTCTGCGTGAGGGAAAAGTACAAAATTCAGCCCATTTTCAAGGGGGACTCGTAACGCTGCTAACAAACGCTGGTGGCTGCCACAGACAAAGGCTTCTGCACAGCCCCATCACCATCCTTAGGGCCCCGCGGCAGCTCTGTCATACGTGCACTAGGAACCAGCTGCCCCGTTTCTCATCATCTTTGTCTGTAAGCAAGCGCCCTCGCATGGCGCTGCTCACCGTTCCCTGTGTATGCCGTGTGAAACAATCGTTCACTTGTAGCCATCACTGCGGCATAAATCTAAACCACACAAAACTGTATTTGACCAGAACTAAGCGTTACTCATCCATCACCTTGAAAGGGCCTCAAAATATTCTCTGGATTGTAATACAGATACTATTTACAAAAATGTAATTACCTCTGTCATTTTTCTTTTGGTTTAGAGCCTAAACACATGATACAAAAGAAATATTTAATATTTCCAGAAAGGACTGGCTTTAAATAACAGGCTCAAGGTTACAGAATATGTTGCTAACGGTTAGCTGTGATGGAGCTTACAATAAATTACCGAGAGCGCTCTGAATAACCACAAAAGTTTTAAACAGTCGCTACTTCTGTGATAGTTAACAGGTGTTGAATTCAGTGTGCACTACAGACACACGCCATGCGTGTCAAACCGACACTCTGATTTTGCAAACGCCTCCGCACGTGACTCAACAGCCGGGGAGCGCTCAGCTGTAGGAACCCTTGGTGTGTGGAGCTGGACCCACACGCGTGCCCACTGCGGGAAATGGAGACATGTGAAACCGTCCTCTTGTAAGCGGTGCCTTCCCCTTGGCAAAGCGGCAGCTCCTGCCAAGGGAGGAGAAGTACTGGCGGTGCCGCTAGGAACTGAGGGTGGCGTTACGCTGCTCCAGTTGCTTCCGTATTTGTGACTAGAACAGAAAGAGACAATCCATTGCTATTTGTCTGCATGCCTGTGGGTGTGGCTGAGCATGATCAACCCAAATACTGCTATTTTTAAGGAAGTAACACCCTCAAGCCTTTACATTGTCTTCTTGCTTCCTTCATGACCCGACACGTGCGGTCTGTGCTGATGCTCCATAGTGTTTACCATCTACACAATGGCATCCTTAAAGATGGAAGTAATTTCTTCTTTGTAATGAGTATGTGTGTTAAGAGGGCATCCCAAAAATGCTAAAGCGGGTTTGCAGGCAGCTACATTATGCAAAAACTACGTATTCCAGTCTAGTTGGCCCAGAAGCCAGAACAAGTACTCCCTTCTTGCAGATACTGAGAACGGTGGCACTTGGGTGCTACGGAATCAGTTTTATGAGGTTTTACGATGGCAGTACCAAGGGCACTGCTGCCTGAGGCATATGGCCACGGAACACTGCACGGTAACTCACCAGTTTCCATCGCAGTATTTTAATCCACTCGTCAGCTTCTATTCCGGTTTTCGCGCACAGGTAGTACGTCCTTAGTGGGAACACTAAACTGTAAGTAAACAAAACTATTTCTTAATTTGCTACAACAACTGGTAGTTCTTCCTAAAAGCGAACCCAGCTGGCCTGCCCCAAGTTGTTTAGACAGAGGAGGCCATGCTCCCTCCCATTCAGTCAGCAGGAGGGAGGTTAGACAAGAACGGCTTACAGTCATTAACAGCTCGGGGAGATGCTGTCCCAGCCCCGTATGGACAACACACCTGCATCCGGGCACAGAAGTGGTTACTGCGTGCGCCGTAGCAATGTTTGAGCTGGGAATGGGACCCTACCTAAGTTCCATGGGTTCAGGTGATGATTATACATGCTTCCAGAATTAGGAAAAGAAACGCCCACCACACATAGGCCTACACCCTTCCTCCTTGCCAAGAGAAAACCCTTTTGCCAGTAGTAATTTGGCAAAACATTGCAGGACAGAGGTTGGCTGACAGAAACAGACTCGTGAGTTAGAGGAAGATCAGAGTCGCAACCAGCAAGGGAGCTTTCAGAAGCACCCAGTGGTTACATTTCAAACTTCCCTGGCTATTATGACCTTCCCAGCATGGTGGAAAAAGCACAGCAACTTACCAGAAACAATTGACTCTTTCCTGGGAATAGTCAAATTGCACAGCTGAGCATTCAGTTAAGTCAAGTGCCCGGATCGGTTCTGTGGCCTTGAAAATAAAATCGTTTTAAAATAGGAACATATGAAAACAGAAGATAAGGCTAGTTTGGTTCATCTTCAATGTACCTAGACCTTTACAGGCACACGAGGTTTTTCCAGGCATAGGTATAATAGCTGTCAGACCATAAACCCAAACTAGCAAATGTAACATCAGTACTGATGTGAGATCAATTGAGCTAAATATAAAACACCAGAACAGTCAGTTCAGATCGAGACAAACCACAGAGGCGATGTCTACTGTGGGAAAGTTTGAGCTAGATGCAGACTGCTGAGGGTTTGGCTAACTGACACAGTATCAAACCTGGTATAATTTCCAGCTACGATTTACAGAGATATGGGGATAGTTAAAGGTCTTATCGGGCCTAGCCAGCTGTTGGAGATTTAATTAATTCCTAAGTGCTTTAAAAGGATGAAGCTGGGTAGGGAGAACTGCAGAAGCAGAGCTAAAGCAGTGTTTGCTGTAGGAGTGGTGTTTGTACAGCTAATGCTCTTGGGACAGGCTCAGGAGGGTGCAGGTGCAGGGATGCAGACTGTGTACCACTACAACACCTCTCCCTTAAGAGTTTTGTTCTCCCTAAACTGTGAAAATCCTTCTTTGATTTGTTTCTCTTGGCCTCACCCTGTTGAGCTCCTTGCAAGAGGCAGCTGAAGTGGAAGAACAGCTTGCCCTCTACCCAAACACCTGTAGCTGTTCCCGTGGTCATTCAGGTGCACAGAGGTGTCTTGTTTTTTTCACCTTTCCTTATGTTTTCCTCTGGCTTAGCAGCTGTCAGTTACACGATGCGCTAGAAGAAAGTCACTTATACTGAGGCATGCTAACAAGTGCCATCCCAGGGCCAGCAGCAAGTTGCTCGCCTGTAGGTATCTGCAACCCCACAGCAACAACGGGAGTGCCAGGAGACACGGGAGCTGCTGCCCACAGTCCTGACAGAGACACCTTCTTCACCTGGTAAGTCACAAATGCTGCTCAAATGTTTGGAGAGCTGCCCTTTGAAATGTTATCCTGGAAACTTAATTCAAGTTGGCTTGAACTGAAATGAAAACTGATGGAAGGTGCCATAAACATGTAACTGTTTATAAATGGTAATGTTTGGTGAGAGAGGGCAGTTGTGTATGCTGTTGAGTTAAAACCTGTTGATGCTTGAAATAGGGCTTGGCAGAAGTAAACAGTTTGGCTGTATTTATGGAGGAACCCGAACTAGAGGTATTTGCAAGGGTGTAGAAACTCTAGAGGTATTTCTTATTTTTACTCAGTTTAAGATAGAATGGAACAGCAACTGTAAGGACAAATTGTTTTTCCCAGATGCAGCAGGTTAATCTATGGCAGAGTGCTAGGAAGGAAGGTATTTTTCAGTGAATGGTTTTCTATGTATACTGTGCGACCACTTGAAATAAAAGAATGAAATCAAGGAATGCAAAATATACTACTAGTATTTGCAGAAATATTTTAATAGCACTGCTGTCCGTTACGTTGTATATTAAAGCCACCAACAAAAACTGTGCTGTGCTGGTAGCTTAAAATCCAAAAAAATCCATGGTAAACAACAACTCTGTCTAGTAGGTAAGACTGACAGAGCACGGTAAATGTTTTCAAGCTGTAGCTGTTTACTAACTTCCTCTTGTTGAAGTCATCAGCAGAACTCTGACTTTATTTGAAAGGTCTGACTCCTCTGACAGCATGGGAAGCTTTAGCTCAGGAAGCTGTGATGCAGATGCGAGAAGCCAGAGAGATGAGGAGGTTGCAGCTGCCTTTGTAGAGGTTTAAAGAGTAGAACTGGTGTTTGCTACTTACTGTCTGGTCTTTGAAATACTTAAGTTCATTCCTATGCAGTGTAAACCACCTTGTCTTCCAATTCTGAAAGATCAAGAACGGATGGTAATTGTCTTGTGTGAATTTAGTGGAATGCTTCTTTGGAAAGAAAAACCTTTAAAGCTGTTGACTTGCTCTGGTTTACAGTCGTGCTTTGTTGTTGTTGCTCAAAACACAAATGGTTCCTCTCTGCAGGGGAATGCAGGTGGAGCTATTTCAGCTCCGCATTGCCTCTAGCTTCTGTGGGTGATTGCAGAGTGAAAGCAAGGAGTAAGAGTTTTCCTTACCTTGACTATTTTGCCTTGTTTTATTAAATATCCTTCCTTTGTACCAAGCTGTGAAGTAAGAAGGAAAGGGATGGGGGTTAGTGACCGAGCTCTGCTTCTATTTCCCACATCTTTGCCTACACCTGTAAGATGAAAGAGCAGCCTGTTTTTAAGGAACCTTCCTGTGGCCCCACGCCTTGTCCTCACTCCGTGCTCCCCTCACACACTGGATCCACCACGAGGGTAAACACAGACCTGCACTAGCGCTGAAGGCAATCTCTGAGACAGTGCCTCCCCCTGCAAGCTTCTGGCCTGCATCTTCTCAACCAAACACAGCAAAATGCTTGTGATTACAGTTTATTTAGTGAAGTTAGTTGGTTGTCTCAGTGCGTGTTGTAAACAGAAGTGCCTGGGGTTTACCGGACAGTGGAATTACCCACAGAAATCACTCTTGAAATGCAAGGGGGCAAGGGGAATGATGTTTTACTTGGGCATTCTCTTCTCTCAAACAGCTGTATGTTCAAGAGGAAAAACCTGTTACGTTCAATATGCTGACTGAGAAATTGTTGAACTCTTTTCTCTGCCACAATGACTGACACTGGGACCTTCTGACTTCTCAGATACTCACTGAAACTCTGTGGTAGAGCCCTAATTGTGAGACTGCTGATCTCAGAAAACCAAATTCTTGCCAAGTTAATTACTACTTCCTCTTGAAAAAATACTGCCTTTTTATTGGTTGTATGTGGAAGTCAAGTTCCTTTGGGGGTTAAAGTAGAACTCAGCCATGAAAGGCTGGTTGTGAGAGACAGAAGTAGTACATATTAATGTAACTCTTCGTCTTTTTCTCCAAAAATACACCATGTCATTAAAAACTTTCCTCTCTGTTTTGAGCAATACTGTTCTGGACAAACCACCTGTCTTGCTAGAGATGAATTACTAGGGATTTAAAGTGTCTAATTACTGTCCAAGTGAGTCACAGATGTCACAGCAGGTGGTCCAAATGGATATGAAGATGTTCTCTTGTTTCTCACACCAGTAAGGTGTAGCTTTTAACATGACACAGCTTTTTACTGTGCTCAAAATTACTCAGGCTGAAAGGGTGGAGGCTCTTCTGTCGTATCGCTCTATTTTGGGTTTAAGACTGTGTCAGAACACAGCAAACTGTCTTCCTGCTTTAAGACAAGGTGATTCTAAAATAATAAAATCCAACCAGGGGAATGCCAAAAAACCCTAACATGCCTATCAGGATACAGATATTATTAACTTGGTTGTACCACACTTCAGTCTGCGGTTTCCTTTTCCAAATGTGTCCCTGCCTGTCTTGCACATCTTTGAAAATTTTTTTCAAAATGTCACTTTTTAATCGACCTGGAAAGTCAGAGATGCTCTTTCCTTCCTCCCAGTTGTGAAGGAGGCTGTATATTGCAAACTGGGCAAAATAATTCTAACAAGCAAAGACAACTGCAAAAATAAGAATAAGTTATGAGTTTATGTCTGTCAGGACTACTGTTTCCTGTCATCTAATCCTCATCATCACAGAGTGAGACAAAACATGTTAAATCCCGTAGCTTTTACTGTTTTGCTATTTAGTGTATTCCTCCCTTCACCTGTGGGGGGAGAGAGAGGGACCCCACTGGATGTAAAGGATGTTTGGCAAAACAGGGGCTTTATGTGCAACCTGACATACCTATTGCTGCATAGAGCCTGATGAGTGTTGTCAGAAAGATGTGAGGAGTGTTGCGCTTGTTTTTTGTGGTGTGTTTGTTTTTTTTAAAATTCCTGATAATGTTACTGCTCAGATGGCATTCTAAAAGGAAGATAACAGGAGAATGAAAAACTTTTATATATTCTTTGTTTGGATGGTGTGGCTTACCTAGGTTAGCTGCGGACAATGTTTTGCCAGTGACAGCGTTGAAGGTCTCAGTGACAACAATTGTGAAAGGCTTTATTTGTCTTGGGACTGTACCTAGCAAGGTCTGTGTTTGTTTTGCCTTCCTCGGCAAAGACTTCCTGCATTTACGAACCCATAAAAGGATGAATTTATTGGTGTTATTCCGTAGTTCACTCCAACAGTTATACTAAACTCGAACCAGGAGAAGCACCCCTTGTACCAGAACACAACTTACTGAGGGAGCATTTGGAACAAGATCACTTTCTGTCCTTCCTGTCTGCATCGCTGTGTGAACTCGGACAGACTCATAAATGGAAGGTTCTTCCACTTTCCGTGGGTAGGGATGCTTCAATACAATTAAGGTTCCTGGAGAGAAAAAGAGCAGGAATAAGTCACCTGGTAAGACAGTCTTAGAAAACAACTGGCAGTAGTTGCCAGTTTGTAGCATGATTAACTTCACCTCTTAGATCTTTTTAATTTTAGGAAAAGGTAATAACCTCCCCAAGATCTCTGTGACACTCCCTGTAAGGGGTTTTCCTTGGAAGGGGGAAGGACTCAGGCCACATCCATGTCAGAAAACAATCAGATGCTATAAATGACTCTCCCATAGTGATAAAACTAGACAAACATTTCTAACACACATCATCTGAATAGTTTAGGCTTTATGAAGGGTATTTTCTACGAAAATTCACCCATGCAAACTACAGAGGGGCACTCGCTGTTGGATTCATTTGCCCCGTCTCACTTCCTTGGCTCCATCGTGTTGCTCAGAGTCCTCAATGCCTTGGGCACTTGGATCTTGCCTAATTCCATCCCTGTACAGTGGGAGTCAATTTGTTCTTACATCTCTGAAACAAGAGCGAAAACCCTCTTTGTTTCTTCTAAGCAGTCGGTAATTAAACCCCTTCCGCAATGCATGGTAAGCGGCAACAAAGCAAGACAGCAACAGGACAGGAGCATCAGACAACCCTCAAAGGCAGGTGCTTCCTACCCTGATTGAACCTGCTTTCCAGTCAGGAGTAACTACGTAATGTAGAACAAATTGAAACACAGATTTCGTAGTTACCAAATGCTTACAGCTGAAATGCTGACCTACGTGTGATCAAGGTTTGATTTGTGATTTTCTACCTGACATGGTAGAAAGGGGCATCTTTTTCACTGCATTCATTAGGATGTGACTACAAACATTGTCACGCCTGTTTATATGCAACTGTGAAAACTGTAAATATATACGGTGCCTTTTTAAAACCTTTAAACTCACTAGTGCTTGCAGGGAATCCCTTGACACATTACATTCCCATCCTGCACAGGAGGCTGGCTGGGCAGGTAGGCAGGAAGCTAGATTAGATATGAGGCGGCAACAGTCGTCTTGGTTTTGCCAACAACCCACTGCTTACTGCGTAAATCACTTAATCTGTCAGAGCTTCGGATACAGCCTTCCCAACAGTAAGCCCACATTACCATCGCCTATAACTGTTTTACCATAGGTCTTTCCAGTTAGTAACATTTTGATTAACATTTGATGACCAAATAAGATCATGTTTATTGCACATTCTCTGCAAAAAGCTGCACTCTTGATAGTGAATCTATTACACTATTCACAATAGTGAACCTCCTTAAAATAGTAACTTCTACACCATCTAATCTCATTCTTTAATGAGATGAAAATAATGTTATTATAACAAAATGCTGCTCCATTTGCATTTTATGCTGATATTGTCAGCCCTTAAAGAGGAGGGATGCTAGAATTGGTAAGAACTTGGACTTGAAACCTGCAGGTGATTGAATAATGTAAAAGTGAAATAAAGTTTAAAGTATATACTTTAATGGGAAGGGCTGCAAAGGGAAGTAGAAAAATTGTATTTGAAGTAACCAACTGAAATCTGTTTGCAGGCATAGGGGGTGTATGCAAATACGATATACTCAACTTGCAATAGGTGAGAAGTCAAAATCAGTTTAATTTTCTCTGGCCTTGCAGGAAAAAAAATGCTTTACCATTTAAAATGAAGTTGAGAACACCCCCATCACCAGTCTACAGAAACTACTCTTAAGCTGTTGCACAGAATCAGAATACCATCATCTGTACACCATGCATAAAGACACCTGTTGCCGAACTGAAAGGAATAATTTAACATTTTATGCAATATTTGTTTTCTTGTACGTCCTTCATGATTCTTCTCCACAAAAGATACTTGTACAGAATCACCTGGTAACTGTATAAAAGAACTAGTAAAAGCTGCACTGAAGCAAGAGTCTTCTTGCATGTTTGTGCCTGATATCTATTTCTAAGGAAGAATGAAAATTAGTCCCATTGTTGGAAATGTTAGCTTCAAGTGACTGGCTTTTTTGTTTGGGTAATGCCTTAAAGTTTTTATGTTTTCAAAATAGCTTAGGTAAAAAAACCTGATAAACAAAGCAAACAGGTAAGAATAAGATGCTGACCTTGTCACTTTGAATAAAGATAGAAATATTACAGTATATTGCTTTAACATTGTTACTGAATAGATTCAGCTTGCCTGCTCAATAAACCTTCTCTCAGAACACAGTAGCCCTAATTTCCTTTTAATTATCTGTAGTTCAGAAGGACGAAGTATACACGTTACACTGCAGAAAAGTAGATGTGAGTCCATGTAGCAATCTGGAGTGGCAAAGCTGCAGTAAGACAAGGTTTGTCGGGCTTGAAGCACAAACCTGCAGCTGTCCCAGTAGGAAAGAACCACTGTGCTCCATAGACCAGTTTACAGAGGTGCAGGCCTGTGTGTTCAAGTACTGATCAAAGGGAGTCCGGTATGCCTCTTCAGACACAAAACTAGCTCCAGTGAGACAAAATTTACATCGAAGATAGTGGAAACCATTACATATTCTGCCTTGTGGGTCTCCGTCTTATAAAATCCTGTCCATAAGCAAGGAGGAGATGAAAAATGCTATCATGCTGTCTTGCTCTCTCATTCCTGATCTCACAGTGTTTCTATACAAAATTGTTTGCAAGTACAACAAGAAATAACTTGCTATGGTCCAACTGTTGTGGTTCAACTACTTTCTACTAATTCCTGAGCCAAAGGTCACTTGTTGCTTTTCACTGAAAGTAAGTGTGGCCTAAGAAATCAGGCTCTGTTGCTGGCCCTTCTGCCAACCTGCTGTGTGACCCTGTGTTGAGCTGGTCATTCTGCCATGCTGACACTTGTCTTAGAGTGGGCTCTGATGACCCTCTACTCCCTTTCTGGTATAAATCGGTTACCCCCCAGCAGACCTTTGACACCTGTATCTGATGGAACGTTGCCTGAGCCGCTAACTATCTCTTCCACTCTACTGCTATCTGTGGTAAGGTAAGGTGGTAGGTTTCTTGATGTGATGTTCAAATGGCTTTTCTTGCCCTGTAGCACATCCAACTTAAAGAGGTTTCACAGAGCCAGCAGAATCTGATTAGGGAGCTTTAAGGTGACAAGTGAGCCCATCATTCAGCAGTGGTGATCCTGACCACAGGGCTCACATAACACCAATGCCTTGATTACTAATGTCTGTAACACATGCAGTGATGGAATGGGGAAATATAAGCTTTATAAGTCAACTGAAATCTTTACAGCGTTAGGCCTGTGGGTGCATGTCTGATTTCACAGGAAAAACAGCTTATTGGCACAAAAGATACATATAGGAACTCCGTGTGCAAAACACTCTTTAAAGCAACTTAGAAAAATAATGCTTCGAAAGATGAAAGTGCCATATTGAGTGTACCACTGCATTTTTCTTGGGGGGGTAGGAAAAACTGCAAACCCACCCCTGAATTTAATGCTTTTGTTACAAGAGCACTGGTGCGTATTTAGTGTGTGACATATTATAGTTATTGCATGTGACAACAATTATTTAACTGGTCACTTGCATATATAATTAGTACCACTCTATGCATTATTTGCATACGCATTCTACACAGGATACTGAAGTTTCTGGCGCTAACTTGTATTGATGCATCTTCAACTGTTACATTTGAAACTAAACCTAACACTGGCATTATCATGATAATATGTATCTGTTTCTCCAGGGATTCTGGCCTGGTGGTGTTCAACACAGTTGTAGGAATCCAGTTTAATCTTTTGACTCTTAATTCAGGTAGCACGTTGGCTGCTAAAGAAGCCTGTGCTTTTCTTTCTTTTTCTTAAAAACAAGACAAATTAATGTGATGGCAGATGGCATCAGCAGGCTGATCCACTGTAGACAGAAAGGGAGAGGTAATACAGGACACAGTCCCTACAGGAAAGAGGACCATATCACTCTAGACTTCTTCTTTGGATGAAGAATAATGGAGCTAAACAATTTCAAGTCCCTTTTCCATTTATTCTTATTGGGGGATTTCAACCTCATAGATGAATGTGTATTTCCTCACTGAACACCCTGCTTTTGTTTTGCCCTTTTTGAGAAGGTTCTGCTCCTCCCAGTACGTGCATATTTTGAAACACTTCCTTCTCTCTCTGAGAAATCAAAAGGAGCTCGTGCCCCTAGTTAGCAAAAACCCAGTAAGCTTACACGTAGTTTGTCTCCAGAGTACTTGAAAGAGTTTTTGAAGAGGAACATCTTAGATACTTGAGGTTAATACAAACGTGACTTTCTGAAGAGGAACACCTCAGCAGTTGATCTACCTGATAACACACTGGAAGCTCCTTTTGCTCGGATCTCTGTGAAGCATGACTACAAACGTGTTCATACAAACATACGGTTCTCCTTACCTGTTTCGCTTCCAATTAAAGGCTGATTTGCAAAATGCATGACTAGTTCCTTCAAGCTAGAAAATTCATTAAATCCAAATTTGAATGAAGTTCCTGTATGTTCAATGTGGAAGTGTTTCACAGAATCTTTTCCCCTAAAACAAAAAAAAGGAAAATTTGTCAAGGCATAAATGCCAAATGCATTTGGCATGTATAACCCTTCCATAGCAGCTTCTGCTACAGGAAAACTGGCCCAGATCACAGGCTGCCAGTCACTGTCCTAGCACTAATACTACTGCTATTACTGTCCCTCACTAATACTCAATACATCTCACACTCAAATTTATTAAGAAAAATCTAATTGCTGCTTTACAGAGAGGAGATTATGAAAGCCTAGAAAGGCTAAGTAAATTAAATTAACTCTTGCAGCAATCAATAAAAAGATTACAAACGAGGTTTCCAGCCTTCTGTCTAATCCCTTCACTTACCAGGCTTTAGTCTTGATGGTGTACCTATATTACTTGGTATATGTCTTACTTTTCAGGTAACATCCCAATCTCCTTGAAAATATCTTGTTTCCCTTTCAAAAATAGGCTTGCTCCTTTTTGCACCCAAACAGGGATTTGATAACCTAACTTTAGATACCTAAGGCTTTAGAAATTGTCTGCTTTTCCTCTGTACTCAGACAAGTGGTTGCTCTATGGTGGGCAATGTCAAACATGAACCAGGGTCCTTAGTCAGGGAAGTAACGGCATTTGTTTATGAAAGCTGATGGTATTTAGAGAAGTGTGCAAGGCCTCACTTCCTTGACGGGCAATTATTTTGACTTCAGAAGACACTGAAGCACTTACTGCAAGTGTATCTCCCATGAAAAAGTTACTTCTGATAATGTTACTAGCATCCAAAATAATCCAGAGAAAACTTTGTCTCAGGAAAAATATATGTAGAAATATACTGAAAATATGGTGAAGAAAGGTATTTATAGCATTTTTTCCATTGTTTATTGCCAATTCCACAGGAGACTGTAATTTCAAACAGGAATTTAAACAAATATTTATCTTTGAACAGTATCTGTGATACCGTAGAACTTGTTTTGTGCTACAGTCAGCTGAGACACAATGTATGCAAAGCCAAGTGCAGATGCCCTACAACAGCTGCTGTGATTCTGCTGCAATGACAAGGGTTTGGTCTTCTCATTTAATTTCACAAGAAATACAATGTTGCAATGAGAGCAGCCTCTACTCTATTTCCTAGCTCCTTTTTAAAGTTGGCTAATTTAGCTGGGGGAAGGGATTTCAGGCAATATGGGATCTCTCTTACTACAGCTGTCAATGAAAACCTTAAGAGATGTCTAAGCATTGTTTCCTTTTAAAACAAACTATAATAATGACTGAAGTTCCTTGTGAGGCAGAGGCAGAAAGTAAAAGCTATAGAAGACATTTTAGGAGAGAAAGAACATGACAGCTAGAATTGCTAGTCATCCTTTCTACAAAAATGTATCAGAATTACTTATTCTAAAGTTAAGTTTTAATATTAGTCAAAAAATGGAAAGGAAAACTTACAACAAAAACAACAAAGGTAAACAAACAGTAGAAAATTATTAAAACATTTTAAAATCAAAATCGGTATCTCAAAGGAGCTGTACCACCAAAAAACTAATGTAACAGAATAAAAGACCAAACTCCAGATGGGGATATTCAGTTCATATCATAATGCAATAAATTAACTCTTGTTCCTACATGGAGAACTGAACAAGAGATTAGAATTGGCCTGACATAGACTTTTCTAGGTCTTCTAAAGCTAGAATTCGTTAAAGCAGCAAATTTATTTTCACTAACTAACAATTAAACTAACACTTTAGCTTTTGTTTCCTATTAATAGAACAACTATTTAAAGTTTTTTTATTACTATTTAAAGTTTTCTGAGTGCCTTTTAAAACTAGCTTCCAGATATATTTTTTTTTTTTTTAAAATTGTCTGAGATAGATTACCTCAAATATTATTTGTGGTAAATACTACATTTAAAATATTACATTTTAAAGTAAAAAAATATTAATCAGCAAGACAGTGATTCATTTAAAATTACTTTTTTTAAAGGAAAGCTATTACTGATAAATACTACTGTCCTTTTTCCCAAGACTTGCACTCAATTCAGTCATCGCTACTCTGAATACTCATTTTGTAACATCACCCTCAGATCTGTTGGGCACCGCCCCAAGCTCGTGCATAAATGTCTGTCTATAGTGGTAATTTCAGCAGTGTATGTATAGGCACACTTGCTCCTGGGTCTTCTGTCAGAGACGAGTGAAGCAATTCATGTTTCTCTCAGAGTTAGGTGGATGGTTGGACTCGATGATCTGAAAGGTCCCTTCCAACCTAGACGATTCTATGTTTGCTTTTTATACCTGTGGGGAACAGCGTATGTGCAAATTGCACTTTTCTCAGTTTCCAAGCAACTACACTTCCAAATTATGACAGCTCCTGATACTAAAAACGCAGAATTCAAGGGCATATGCTGTGTTCCTATCTATTAGGGTTGTGAATAACTAGCATCGTTATACTGATCAAAGCGACTTTATCTTAGAAAGTTACCGCAATTCAGCTGAGCTGTGGTCACTAATTGTTCAGAGGCTTGGTCTGAGGCAGAAACGAGCTTGAATGCACTAGCGTAAAATTTCACTGCAGAGGCTTAATATATCATCCAGTTGCCAAAGGCCAAGAACGTATTTAGGGTTGGTTACCTCCACTCAGCTGACCTGCGGGCACTACCTTGTGTGTGTGTAATGCATACGTCTTTCATGTTGCCTCTCTAAAACATTGTGGCTTCTCTCCTCCTTGGGAGATTCTTTAAATGTGATTCAGTAGTGAAGTACCCAGGTCAGGCTACCTGTGCTCCGTATGAGCTATGTCCTGAACTGATGTAAATTGCTGTCACTGACTTCAAAGGCCTAATATCTGTCACTTGCAAAATACTGTTCAAATCAGTCATGCATTACTGGCTAACACTGAATTTTAGCCCAGAACAGAGGAGTAAAACCATCCACTCAAACACCAGATCATCTCTCAGAGATGATGGTTCCTATTCAGTGATCCAGAAACTAGTGAAGGTAGCGTGCCTATTAACTGTTATATTTACTACTATCCTCACCATAAAATTCTTCTACTCCCATCAGCTGTTTCTTAAAGTCTTGTAACTGCCATACAGAACTTTATCATGCAGACTGAAAATCTACAGCCAATCCATGGAATGATGTTTTTCACCAATAAGATTAATTCATAGTTTGGAAAAATGAGAACAGTTTTCAAATCCAATCAGAAATATTTTTTTTTTTCTTCTAACAAAATGTCATGCAGCAGAATTACACAAGGATTAATACCATTATATTAGGAATATTTATTAAAATAGTTTGAGCCCTAGGAAACAATCTGCAGATCATCTCAACGCATGAGACATGCAAACAAACATGAGAGTAAGTGAATATTGTAGAACCGTTAGCTGTGTGGTATTAGACAAATTCACTTTTGTCATACTCTACCTTACAGAGAGGGAGTACAAATCTTCCCTTTCATTACTCTTCCTCAAGAGATAGCTTCCATCCTGCCCGTTGGAAAGCAGCAGCGCTTCTGCTGCATGTCGGGTGAGATTATCATGATACCACCTGGGAAGACACAAGGGATTAAAGCATCATTCGCTCAGCTCTTAACTGACAGCTTCTGCTGCTTTATGGAGCCGAGTTAGAGAAAGAGGAAGGACACTGCAACTAACACTGCTATGATTTTGAGTTACCATCCTTCTCACAGGCACACACAGGTTACACAGAACTCTGCCCCTTTCAGCATCCTCCTTTTGATGCGCTCAGAAAACCATTTATTTTTGTTAACTACAAAGTTGTGTACAAACAGCTGAATCTAAAAAAAACCCTGCAAATTCTACTTGCATGAGCAACAAATTACCCAGGTCTATGCTGATAAGGTGAAAGCAATTTTGGGGGGTATACAGGATCCTTTGTCTATTTTCAGAATCTGTACTTCCTGACATATCTACATGCTTTGGTACGCTTCCTCTTTTGGGGCAAACAGACAACACTTAAATTCCTCCCAAGCTTGGTATTTCCCGCAACTCGGTTCATCTGCACTGCTAAGATCTGCAATCAAACACTTTTGCCTAAGCTTAAAACTTTCATTTGAAGAATAGCCTTTTCATAAGAAGGAACAGAGGAAGGGACCAAAATTAAGTGACAGAATTTGAAGCGAAAATTTAGGAAATTTCACCATTGTTGCCGCTCGGCCATACATGGTCCCAGAAATGCTGCAAAACATCTACACAGCTGCTTCATTTAACTTCAGTTAAAACTGACTTCATTGATTTTTTTTTTTTTTTTTTTTTATTCCACAAGGAATACACAGAAAAAAATCCTGCAAAAAAGGTCATGAAATATTTTTTATGGCTTCATTTACATCCAGAATGATTCCCAATAGAAATACTTCATTTCTTTCAATAGAAAAGGGTCTCATTAGACATGATCCTGAGACCAAACACAGAAAAGAGCTGCAGCTATAAAAGGCTGCAGTGCCAATCCTGTAAGAGATGCCATGTGCAGATATTAATAATAGTTATATATACACACCAGCACCTCTGGTGCAGAAGGAGGCGGGGATACTGTACCCAGGGCACAGCTCTGCAGGGAGCAACCTTCTCCCCTTGCCTCTATGCAGAATGGTGACGGGTGTCTTCCCTCTTCCTTTAAACTGTGTGTGCCTGTAGTATTGGGGTCAAAGTCTATTATTGTTTCAGCCAGAGAAATACAGTTTGACTGAAAGCAGAAGTGTGATCGCAGCACTTTCTGGCACTTATATCATGGCAGTCTTCAGACTGAAATGAGGTGTAATTGTATACTCTTTCTCCTTATCTGTTCATTGCAAGTTGCCACTTGGCATCTCACACAGTTTTATCTCTGAATTTAGACGGCTGCCTACTTGAAAGGCCAGCTGGGTGACAAATTGCTTTTTAAGAGACTCCAGACTGTTAACCCTGTGGAAGACAAGATCCATGTGAAACTCAATACAGGCAGGGTGTTGCTGCTTTGGCTCTAGAACGTGCTCCATGGACCATCCTACACAGTAGAATAAAATAATGAATATTTAAAGATCAAAGTGTCATCCTCTGAAACACCTGTTAGCCAAAATCCGCTTTGGGATTAACTGCCCAAGTGACAGTCAAAGGTCAGATCCTGATGTGATGAGGATCGTATCAGCACGCACGCTTGGCCGGACCTACAGCTTAGACAACATTGTGTTTTGGGTAGAACTCCCTAACGCTATTTTTCTCACTTCTGTGCAAAAGAAACTTACATTGAGAAAATCTGTAAGTGGTCACTTTCATAAAGGAGGCATATTCAGTTTGTGGTTGCTCATGTGTGGTGTTACCTTATTTCCAAAAAGCCTTTTACTAAGATTTTAAAATAGAAGTCACAAGTATAAAAGATACTGTGTTTAAAGCTACTCTCTTTTTACACGTAGAAGGCCAATGACTAATGAGACTTTACCAATATGCAAAACCCCCCAAACCATCCAACCATAAACCAACAAGAACCCACCCACTAAATTGGGAAAATAATGTTGGTTTAAAGTGCAGTTTTTAATCTTTGTTGACAAGGTTGCACCACTCTTCTTGCCCAAATATGCTGTCTCAGACAAAAATCCCTCAAATGTTACTGTGTTCCTCTTGCTCAGCTTAAAAAATAGATGTGAGACAATAATACAGATCTTAGTGCCAAAGTGACTGTGTTATACATGGCTATTTTTTTTCTCCTCCTGACCGTCACAGACAGTTCAGTCAGTAACAACTGTCAGGTTACCCGGATATTCCACTCTGAAAATGGTCACTCAAAACTTGTTCCAATTGCAAAAGCACAGGTAAAATTTTAAAATGCTGCAAAAAATTTAGCATTTGCACACAGACCACCAGGAAGGTAAATACATACGCACCTATGCAAATATATTGTCTGCTCTCCCAATCAAGCCTCCTGATGACACAAATACAAGTAAACAGGACTAAAAAGAAACCCAAATCCTAACAGTGGTTAGACACTACTAGACACACTTCAGTTGAATTTAAGTATTTGTCAGAGGGGGAGTCCTTCTATTTATCTTATTTAGAAAAAATCTCGTAGGCAGTTCTTTTGAAATTTGCAGGTAAATCGAGGTGGGAGACATGGCTCATTCAGCAAGACACTGTAAAGGGCAGTCATCTTTTGCCTAAGTTTTGGTTGTCTTCTGAGCAATACCTGCGGGAGGAAGCTGTTGATAGAAAATATAATACTATATTTACCTTCTTGCCTCCTTAAAACAAGAAATTAATGAAATCAAAAGGCTTTCGAAACACTCATCTCTTTGAAGACCCTAGCAAGTCCTTCAAAAAGCTGAACTGTCTTAACTCTTTCATTTTGAACCGTGGCGCATATCTTGCGTATTGGGCTATTTCTGAAGGTCTTTCCAAAAGTCATCTTTATTTGACCCAACTTATAGAGTCTTGTATTCTCCACAAAAGAATCCAGAAATATGTCCTGTACTTTGACACTTGTCAGCCTGATAATCACCAGTAGTGTAGAAATTACCTGGGGTTTCTGATTCAGATTTCTCTGAAGAAAACACAAAAAGAAAGATAGAAGAAAGTCCTCCCCCTGCTTCAGAGCCACTTCTGCTGGCTGCCCCTGGCCTTGCATGCTTTCCTGTCTCAAATGCATACATACTTCTGGAAGGTTTTTCTTTTCTAATTATTTCATTTCTCCTATAAAAAATCCTTCACGCTCCCCTTTTTTGGGTTCCTTATCGCCGATTTGACTAGTGATCTCAGTTTCAGTTTATAATTGCTGTCATTTATCCATTCTTGTTACTTTAACTTTGTCCTAAATTAGAGTAAATCTCTTTATCCCATACGTGTAAGCATGTTTGTGTCGTCAGTGTGTGCTGTTGAAGGACCGTGCTATGCTTCCTGCTCTTTGGAGTGGAAGAGTCTGCTGGGCCCACGAAAGCATGCCTTTAGATGGGCACACAGCCCTAGTGAGATTGCCTTTGTTTCTCTTTGGAAAATAAAGCATTTTCAGAAATCAGTCTACTCTCTAGATCAGGTTGCGCCAGTGACAGTGTAGGAAGGGCTTTACTGACATTGCTGTTAAGAGGAGGAGGAGAAAGAAATGAGATGCACAGTGCCCCAGAGAACCAAAACTCATCAGAGCACACAGCCCTGCCCTAAGGATCTGCGCACCCAGTCACTAGTGGGGCTCCCCCGTGGGGTAAGCTGGTGACTGCCACAGTACGAGCCATGTCTACGCTGGCTGGCTGCACCACTGCAGCTATGCTAATCACAACAACTCCAGAATAGGTGACACTTGTGTTAAAATCCTCTCTTTCATTAAGATGTCTGTGTAGTTAATGCAGTGACTAGACCTCCCTACAGAGTGGTGATGAGGAGGAGCATGTTACAGCAATGTTTGGGGTGGGAAACTCCCTCTTCAGGTAAGAACATCATCCTCAAAATGTGCATTTTTTCTTTTCTTTAATAATCCAAGATGTTTCAATGAAAAAAGTTAATGAAACTTCATTTCTCTGTCCCCTGCAGATTAGACAGCCCTTAGGTATGGCATCTGTCATTTCTGAGCGTGCTGTTGACAAAGAAATTGTATGGATATTTTGCAAAACATTTCTGCCTGTGTAAATAGGGGCTGGTGAATAAACCTGTAGCTGGCATGAGGTAGATTAACTTTTTAACAATACCGGAATACAAAAAAGGATGAATGTTTAGTGACCTGGACGACTCTCTTCTCAGCCATTTCTATGTGCAAACTGCGTAACACCCAGTAGAAACACTTGCTTTTCTTCCCTGTAAAACTGAAAGACAGCTAGTGCCAGAAGAGAGGACAGCTACAAGTTCTGACTGGCATTTGTTTTTATTGTCTGAAATGATAGCTCTGAGGTACACCCAGCTATCAGATAAAGCAGCAGGCAGAGGTCAGGCTTATTTTTTGTCTCCTTACCATATTATTTTCTCAGATAGTTATAGCCTGGATAGAGTTAGGAACTGCATGCATGTTTGGCTTTGTAAAGAGTCAGGCAATTCAAAGTTCCTTCTCTGAAGCAGGAAGGAGATTCTCACTATTCAGCTGGGTGATCTCTCTGCTCCTTTCCCAGAAGCTCCCTCCCCTACTGCAGAAGGCGCAATACTGATGGTGCTCCTGGGTGGGTGACCGTCCCTGTGGAAAGCACCTCGGCTGCCTGAGCTGCAGGAGCCCTGCAGAAATGCAGTAAATCTAATTAATCTCTCTTCTGCCTCTGAAAGGGAACAGAGATCCACACGAGGGAGAGATGGTCCAGATGTGCTCTCCACAGGACTTCAGTATTATTCAGAGTGGTTATTTACCCTGAGGGTTGGTAGGTTTTTTGGTGGTGTAGATGTTGGCAGGTTTTGCATCTTTTTTCATATTTAAAAAAAGAACTTTGACCACAACGAGTTGAATTTTCTTACACTTTATATACTAGCCTCAAAGACGCATTCCCATTCTTAGTTTAAAGGAGTAGTACACTTTAATGCTTGATGGAGTGAGTGGGAAAGCACTGATTTATCTCCTTTGGCCAGATGCAATGCTCTTCATGTGCCTGTATTCCAAAAATGACTCTACAAAACAATCTCACTAGTTCTCTGTTCTGTGCGTGCTGGATCTCAGATCAGATCTGCCAAGGTTTGTTTGGTTGTTTTTTTCATTTTATTTTAACTTTTTTTTTTCTAATATCATTACCTATCATCTTAAAGTCACAAAGGGCTCTTTGTACCTCATGTCAGTAGAAGTGAAGTTTTGGCAATGTTTTTAATAGCACGCAAGTTGACAGAGCTCTAGAGAACCTACAAAAGGGTGAGAATGCTAAGACGGAAGTTACAGGTGAATACAACCAAAATTGCTATTTATTAGACATCCTTTCAACGTGTCACACTGAAGCACTTCATCATGCACCTATGTAAAGTACTTCATTGGAATACAAGGGCGCCATTTCATATGAAAAATAATTTTAAAATAGAAATATAAGGAAGTAACAGCAGTGTATCCAACCTTAAAGTTCATATCTTCCAACTGTAGGCTTTCACTAGTTCAGCTTCTGTATTTCACTTCCATTTTCTCATCCCCTTCTCCCAACTGCCATTGTTCTGATTTTCACCCAGCTCTTTTGCCCGCTTTCTAGCTGTTGTAATTTTACCCTTGTTTATATTAGAAATATAGATGAAGGAAAAAAATTCTTATGACTATTCACCCTGTCCTGTCATATGAGTTCCTCAATTGTCCAATTCTATCATCATCTGATCTAAGCCTGCAGTCTAATTTCTCTTCTCTTTCTAAAACTAAGCATGAAGTGTATCGTTTAGTCTTACCAAATACCATCTGTCACGGTA
Source organism: Dromas ardeola (assembly GCA_013398915.1). Lineage (NCBI taxonomy): Eukaryota > Metazoa > Chordata > Aves > Charadriiformes > Dromadidae > Dromas > Dromas ardeola. The sequence goes on along the minus strand of VYZM01017805.1, from coordinate 131,425 downwards.
TTGTCAAACCTGGAGCTAGAGGAAGGTAAAAGCTGTGCTGCAAGGGATGATAAATAACGCTTGGACTGCGTTACAAAAACTTGTTTCCTCTTGCCCCATACCGTTCATCTCCAAAAGGCAAAGAGCGTCACCAAAGCTATGCTATGCTGGGACAGAAGCTGTGTTACCAGACCAGCCTGTAAGCACTCGGATGACGAGATATTCCACATTCTCACCTCTTGCGCAAATAAAATGAACTGCAACGTGGAATTCCCCAGACTCGCATCATAAGTGATCAGCTACAGCAGTTTCACACTGCAGCACGGAGGCTGTCCTTTTGGCAGTAACAGCAATAAATGCAATTGTAAAAAGGGTTGACCCCAGAAACAGACAAAGAGACCTTTAAAGAAGAATCACAATGTCAATTTCCTTTTCCTTTAAGCCAAGATGCTTATATCTCTTCTGACAAACTTCAGTGCTCCCTTTTAAATATTTTCTTCGTTTTAGGGAAGAAGTTAATGCATGAGATAACCAGTTTTTAACAACATGTTCTGATTTTCATCTACCTTTTCATTAGGCATTAGTTCCACCTATAAACACATCGACAATGAAGCTGACAGTAATCTGAATTTTCACTTTGAACTCCTGATTGTTTGACCACCCAAACTCTCCAAATAAATACAAGCCATCTCAGACTGAAAGAAATAGTTTAAAAAAAAAAAAAAAAAAAGGCTAAACACGTCCCTCTTCCTTTCTTTTGTTATGAGGTCAGGAAGTTCATCTTTACAAATACTGAGGCTCTGGAGAAAAACAATCCAATCTGGTAAAACAGCTGTACATATGTCTAGATCTTTCAGTGACTGTGATTGTCCCTGATGATAACTGGGATTCTTAAATCTTATTTCTTTATCTTTTTTTTTGTGACAGATGGGATACCCCTAAAGCAGGGGTAAAATAAAGGTGGGGTTTGAATATATGGATTTTTTTTTTCTTCTTCTCCCTCCCTCCTGCCTTGCTCTCACCAGCTCTGATACTCTCAGTGTAATTACAGGGGCATTAATCTAGAACAGCCCAGCAAATACCAGGTCCTCCAAACCTAGCAGATAGTTAGACAGGTTTTACATTGTACACCCATCTACATTGCTGTCAACTTTCCATTTTGATGAGCAGTTGAACTGGTAAACTACGAGGATACCCTGGTACGCCATCTCCTTTCTCTTAAAGAAAAAATGCTTCCCGTTTCACACTTCTTCAAAGCTTTAACTTCTTTGATTTTTGCACAGTAAAGCAGAAGCTCTAAAATAACCTGCTTCAAATTCCCCCCAAAGATATGTGAATGTCAAAGCTGCTCCTCATTTGAATGACCCTTGTCTCTGTTGGTCTTTACTACTTCCTCACCAGAATCAGCTCTCAGTTGTGCTAGATGCTATGTTGGGTGTAAGGGGAGCTCAACACCATGATAGCACCGGGGACTAAGTTTAGGAGTTTGGTGGCTGAGAATTTAATGTTATGGTCTTAAACACATACTTCTCACAGCTGAAAAAGTATCTACATTAAGAGATCTTTTAAACTATGCTACCAGAACGTTTGGTGTGTGAGGACTTCTTTTTCCTCTTCAGAAAAAAAAACATTAAAAAGTGGCTTTACTACTAGATGAAAAAAGGGCTTTTTTTAATGATTTGAAGGAAATCTTTTCTTGACGTTGCTTATTCACCTTTAGTGCATTTAACTCAACACACTGCCCTGAAGGAGATGCTTTGGTATTTTGTGGTAGGGTGAAAAGTTTAGGTTTTCCATTGAAGTGGGAATAAAATAGAGAAGCTACAGCTTTCAAAATGCATCTTTGTAGCCTTCTCATTTGTAGTCTTGTCCTTCTCACTGCTACCACATCAGATACCACATCGAGCTGCAGTCCTACGAGATCATCTACAAGGACAAAATCCTTGCCAACCAGCAAGGCTGTTTAGAAGCACAGGTTACTGGCATAAATCAACTCAGGCCATACATAGTCTAAAATAATAAAAGTCTGGCAATTGGGAATCATGCTTCCCACAGCAGCTGCAACACTTTTTTTTCAATTTTTTTTTTCCCTGGAGATACATTTGTAGGGTGAGCGTAATCTTACAGGTGTAAAGGAAAAGTATATAACTGCCACTCTGGGTACCACTGCAAAGTGTTACTTCACGTCATATTTGTTAGATGCTTCAGCAACAGGCACTTAATGAACAGGTTCTTCTAAATTTGGGAAAATACCAGCAGTGTGGGGATATAATTCCAAGTCTCTTTGTTTCACTTAGTGAAGAAACTGGAGTGTATTAATCACAAAAAACCCCCATGATTTGGTCCCTATCCATAAGTACCCAGGAAGCAAAAAACCTTCACTTTTTTTCATCTTTCTTTTTGAATGCAGACATCAGAGCCTTTTTGCTTTTTCAGTATCTTCACTGGCCTTTCTTCTGCTTTGCCTCCCCTTCGCTTTGGTCTCACTGATCCTTCCCACCCGGGTCTCCCGGCGCCCACCTGTGCTGCTCCTCCAGCCTGCGTTTCTCCTTGCCCACGGCAATGCCGCCTGTGGAAAGAGTAGCCCAAGCCTTCCTCTGGTTAAAAAGCAAAACTACAAAACGGGCGAGTCGTCATATCGGATGGGGAGCGAGGTCTGTTGCAACCTTCGGCCTTCCTTTTCGCTCCTCGGGTTTTGCTTTTGAGCGAGGCGAGACGTCCTCAGAACGGCTGGGAACCATCCACCGCTCTCGCTGCCGAAGCGTGAGGCGCTCTGGGGAAGCCTGCTGCCTCCCAGGGCCCAGCAAGCAGCGGCCGGCACGGTGGCCCCCTGGGCCAGGGCCCAGGCCAAGCTACGGGATGGCAACGTCGCAGAGAATTCTGTGAGTGAAGCTGTAGCCCCCTTGCCTCTAACTCTCCGCTACATTTGGAACACCTGCCTGCTCTGGAATATTTCTATGACTTATTTCTCCCGCGCGCCTGCGGCACGCCAGCATCCTATGTACACGGGAGCCTGCCGCCCTTTCAAACCTGCCTCAGGGATGAGGCGCCAGGCTTCTGAGGGGCTGCACACTATGCACGAAGCCCTTCGGTGGGCTCGTTAAAACAAGCCCCGGTTTATCTTATTCCTCACTTCATTACCGAATCCAGCAGCAAGAACCAGCAGCTCCCACCCTGCCAGCTCCCCTCGGGCAGCCCTGTACCACCCGACGGCCGCCATTT
>VYZM01017805.1:90308-127847 GCA_013398915.1 Dromas ardeola | reverse complement strand
TGTCAGCGGGGCCTGGCCCCTCAGCAGGGGCAGCCAGAGCCCCCCGGGTGGCCAGCGGTGCCCACTGTGCGTCATGTCCCTCCCATACAATAATTCATATTTCCAGTTACTTTAATCTCGACATCGCAGAAGTTCGTGTTCTGAAGTGTTTCACGCGTGTTCATTTTTCTCTTGCGATGGATGCCCCTCGCCCCTGCTGTGTCCGCCAAGGAAGTCGGTGGAGATTTCTGAGTGTTACCCGCTGCCCGTCCTTCCAAACGCTGCATACTAGAGGGTTTTTGTATTCCCCAGTACGTCATGGGCAGTAATTAGTATAGGTCTGGCAAATTCTTTAACAAACTTCTTTGACAAAAAGGCAGGACTCCAATGTAAAATAGAAGGCAGAATGCTATTTTCCAGTCACACATTTTCATTGGGTATCCAGTACTGGAAATAAGTTGTTTCCAGAAGAACTGACAATTAAAGAGGCCCGAACAGCCATTATTTTCTCATAAGCAATCATAACGGACAGCACGCTCAGTGTGAAGCTAAGGCTCATTTGGCACAGGCTCATTAAAAGCCCGCAGCTCCTGATGGTCTTGGGGAATCAATTTTGGAAGAGCTTTTCTAGCCTCCCGAACGGGAAAAGCTTTGCAGAGTTTCCATATGTCACATCAGACTGCCCTGCTGTTTGAGCCTCTAATTGCACTTTCCCTGGCTGCAAAGTGCTCTGCTCCTGTACTTGACTGTTCGTCTTGGCAGCCAAGCATTCAGATACAGATTTCACAAATAAGCTATTTTTTTTTTCCTTATTAGGAAAAAGTATTTTTTTATTCTATTTTTTATTAGGAAAAAAAATATTATTCTTTCTGAATTTGTCCCTTCCTCTACTGCTTATTGAAAGCTTGTGACCTGACACTGTCTTTGGTAAACTGATCCTGAAATCTACAACCTTTGGTCTGTCTATGTTGACATCTCCACCTTTCACTTGTATTTGCTTTATAGATTTATTTGTTATTGTTCTCCTCTTCTGAAAGCTGCGGTGTTTGTTTTCAGCAGTGCTGAACCCAGGTTATCTTGTTTATCTGTTATTGAAAGACACAGAAAAGTGGTTATCAACATTTCTGGGTTACAGAAGGAAAAGCAGAGAAAGAAAAATTAAGTAAATTCCAGACAACAAGGAGCCACAACTAAATTTTAGTGTGTTCTAGTTACATCACAAATTGTCTTAAAAGTTCAGCATTGCAGGCTGAAAGGTGGTTTCCAGCCCTTCTGTACCACCAGTGCATTGCGGTGGGAGAGGGTTCCCATCTGGGAGCAGATGCTTCCTCTTAATCTGCACCTGAGTGTGCAACGTTTCCTCTTCGTTTGCAGGAAAAAAAAAAAGCAGAAATTGTACTCTCGTGCAGCACCGGTCAACCTTCCCTGTAATTAAGTCTGCTTGATTTTGTTTTTTTAACATGCATTAGCCACAGGAGAGAAAAGCTACAGATTGCCAGCTTGCGTTTCCCAAAAGCCAACGTACTTTAGTGTCAGGGTTTTGGTCCCTTCCCCAAACGTGAGCACCTCCGTCGCAGGACTTGGTTTCATGTCGGGTTTTAGCACTGCACGGAGCAGACCTGTAGATAGCAGCAGTGCTCTAGGGCTCGCTGCTCAGCGCAGACTGCTGCCGAGCACCAAGCACCTCTGAAACAAACATCAGAATAAGGTGCCTTTTTGAAAATCAGTGAGTAGTGTGGTTTTCTTCTCACCTCCTCACATCTGTCAGTCATCATAAAGCAAAGTGTGATTTAATTAAAAAAAATGATCTTGAAGTCATGCTTGCATAACTGCCCCATCTCATGAAAAAAAAACCAAACCAAACCCCATTGTTTTAATATCAGATCATGATTTAAACAGAAGGAAAACTATGGCCAGCAAAATGGGAAGGGGAAGGCCAATAATGATTGATACGTATGTAATTATCCCTTGTCTTCTGTGTCACGCTAGGCTATTACAGAATGCCATAATTACCAGCAGAATTTAAATTCCAATGAGTGCTTCACATTGCAACCGCCAGGTTTCTCAGACTAGCAGGTGCCTTCTTTTAGAACAGTGGATTTGGAGATGATGTGCCTGTGTCTGGGCAGAAACTGTGGAATCGCTAGGTGAGGTTTTATCGTGTGTGTCCTGCAAGTGGTCAGTTCCCAGGATCACCATAGTTCTTCCAGGTTTTCAAGTTCTTTACATAGCAATTGCTTAAAACTCTTTGAAATAGTTTTGATTTTTTTCAGGTAGGTGTAATTTTGTACTTGGATTTCACAATATATTACTGTAATAAAGGAGAATTTGGCTTGGATAGCCATGCAGCTAATAAAGCTGGTAAAGAGACACGATTGCTGCAAAAATGTAATTAAGTAACTTCAGTTACTTGACAGAACTTGGCAGGAAGTAATTGAAACTTTAATTTCTTTCCTTTTACCATTTCGCCTCACTTTCTAATGATCTGAATAGGTTATAGATACCTGTGAACGACCCAAACAAACCATAAAGAGAGTGGCTTCATGCAAATGAACTTGGACGGAAGGGAAATATCACAAAGCCATCGTTAACGCTATTGGGATGGGAGCTGTAGCTCATTGCGGGTTTGGAGCTGTGGAACGGGCTTTGTCACGGTGCCGAGCAGCAGTGGGTGACTGCGGGCGTGCTGTGATGGAGAGCCCTTGTCAGCTTCACAGCTTCACTCAGCGGCAAGCAGGAAAAGTCAGTCTCCCCTAGAGCAAAGTGGTCACCTGCAGAGCACAGGTTTCCTATGACATGCAGAGCTGCCAATTAATTTTTTCCTTTTAAGGTAATTGCATCTGACAATTTTGCAGGGTCCAAGACATCTAATCCCTATTACATTTGAGTGTGATCCCAGGGGATACCGTAAAACCCGCTAAATCAACTACAGAAGTCCTTCCGCTGTGTTCACACACGGTATACACACTAATATAATCTTCTGCAATTAACCTGATTCTTCCCTTCTGAACGTGTCACAGATTGTCTTGGACTGTTTATTGAAAACAACTTTTTGTTGGAAAACACCCGACATAGTGGTAAGTTTTCTTTCCAGATTTTTGAGGCGCCTGAGGCACGTTTATTTAATGTGTTCCAAATTTCCGTGGTCAACACATTTTCAAAACGTGCCAGCTAACCCTACATTGTCTGCCATCTATACAGAAAGACTGACCAGACTTGGATTAGGACCACGTCTCCACCTAGCTATGGCAAGAGATGCAACAGCCATGTCCTCCCAAGCCTTTGTAGAGTTCCTGCCAAGTAGGACGGGCACAGCCATGTCACGCGTGGATATGATTACTTATGGGATCCCAGAGATATTAATTTAATAATTCAGCTTTTTAAGTCTCTTAACTCTGCCCTTAGTAAAAAAACCCTCACATTCCCCATACTCTTAAAGATGTGACTTTTGTGACCGAATATAGTTAGCATTTCTAACGACATAACACTTTCTTGGCTTGTTTCTTCAGTTCTAGGAAATTCGCTGCCCCTTTAGGGGTAAGTAAGAGGGGATTTTTTCCTGATTTGTGAACTTAAATAGGGACATGGTAATCAGTACAGGAAGTTTCCCTTGGTGCTTGTTAATTTTTTCCAGTCCTTGTTTGCTAGGTATGTAATCAAGACCTGGAGCATGTATATTTTGAGATGGTAGTGGGAGATTAAATGCTTCTAGTTAGAACAGCTGTGCTATTGCACGTGGTTCCGTTTTCACAGATTTAATAATGTGGATAATGACATTAAGATTACGCGTTCCCAGTTTCAGTTCTACAAGGAAAACTTTCTAGGAATTTTCTCAATCCACTGTTTAACACGCGCTTATACTCAAGGCTTTCAACATGTTTTTCAGGTCTCCTCGGACACAGCCAAAGCCTCTTTAAAACTTCCCACCTTAGAGCATTGTTGTTCTCTCTAAATAAACGGGGTGTGTTACAAACGCTTTTTCTATCTAGCCAAATCCCAAAATAATCTCAAGAAATAATCCCAAACATCTAGGAATTATCTTTAGATAAGAAAATGTGAGTTTTATTGTCTGTTAGTAGCGGTGTGCATGGGGAGGTGGAGGAGAGCGGGTCTTGTTGCCAAAGGCCTGGGTGAGGGGTGTGGGTAGAGCCAGGCAGCTCTTTTTGTGGGCCATGTGGTACCTTGAGCCAAGTGACTTGCTGGCGGTCAGGTCTCTGTCCAAGAGGTGTCACGCCTGGCTGGCAAGTCTCTGCACTGTGACTACCCGGTAATTGAAGATATAGAGAGGAGGAAGCTCTCCGGACGCCCTCGAATCTGGGTCTGTGCTGTAGCTATCTGGGGTAGGGAGCAACATCAGAGCTGGACACCTGAATGTCCTCACACCTGGAGTCCACCAGGGATTCCTGCTCCCCTATGGCTTGCTTGTGAAGGCAACCCACAGCTCTGTCCTGCAGCAGAGCCCAGGGTCCCAGCTCCACATCTGTAATGAATTACAGCTCCCACCTGAACACAGGCTCAGGTTCAGATCACACCTGGGATTACAGTATTTATCTGATGTGCTTAAGCTAGGGACTGCTAGTGCATGCAGAGCGTAACTGAACAGACACCGGTGTCCAATTATACACGACAAAATTGATGGAGGTACAGCATATCCTTTTAGGCTTAGGTAAATATATCTTAAAATACAGAATGAAACTGTTTAAACTAGAAAGGAGGTTAGGAAAAAAAGCGGAGAATAGTTTTACTTGCTGTTTCGTGAAGCTCAGTTTCATGTGTGATCTTATTAACACTCGTTTACATAAATTTTTTCTTTTCTTTCTTTTTTCATTTTGGAATTTGCCACTTAGGCATTTTGCAGCTTCAAAGCCTAGGTTCAAATAACGAAATGTATGCATACACTATCAAACTTGATAGCCCTGTCACTTTATGCAACTATTTATGGATACAGGGAAAAACTTTGGAGGTAACACTGAGAGCTGAGTAGAAAGGAGCTAGGGAGAAAAATTACTTTACCCAAATAAAATTATGTTACATCAGTAGCTCTGAAAACATTTGAATGTTGTATAATTTTGCGTTTTATGGCACCATTTCTGCATAAGCAGGATACTGAGAGTCTGGGTCAAAAAGGGGACATCAGTTACTTTCTGAGGACAATGATTGCAATTATAGTTCCTTTTCCTTGCTGGGGAAACGTGGGTTAATATGCTGTTCACATCTGTGTAATAGAAACCCAGAAGGCATCTTGCTGGAATTATGGATGCCAGACATTTTCCAGAGCCTTGTCAAAAGCTCAGTTCATTGCCAGTTGCTAATTTAAAGCCACAAATGCCCTGTGGCAGGACAATTTTTTCTAAAAAGGATAAGAACCTAACCTTAGAAACGGCTCAGGTGCTTTATAGTTAGTATTTCATGGACCCTAATCGGTTTAATTGGTGTTCAATGCGTTGTGAATGCCTGGTATTGATGGCTTCTTCTCTTACCAGCACATGGCATGAATGACCATTTGCAAGCCAGCAGTGGTTTCATCTTTCATTCTGTGTTGAGGCATTTCAGTGACTCTAAAAACCAATACTTTGTCACATTAACACCCAAGACCAGCCACCTAACAGGGTCTGGGTTATAAATCGAGATCCTCTCCAGAAGTCTAGTCTTACCTGGGACATTCATCTGCGAGTGCTACCAGGCATGATCCTTGCATGCCCATTACAGGGTGGTTGCAGTGGGTCTCTCCTGCAAAGAGGAAGGAGGAGAGGTTGCACATGTTTCTGTGGACGCTGCGCTCTCCCAGCTCGAAGAGGTGAGAGCACGTGCTCTGTTGGTTTTGCTGAGCGGAAAGTCATGCTTGGGTTAGCTTTGGAGAGGACTGTGTGAAAAGAGGACGGAGCAGGGGAGGCAGGCAACCATGCTATGTTCTCCTCCAGAGCCTTCAAAATGCACCAGCCTTGCTCCACCAGGACCGCCACTTTTCTGCATTTAAACTGCAGATATTGCCCGGGTTTTTTTGCAAGGCAAGTGCATTCGGCCAAGTAGCACAGTAGGTGGTATTAAAAAATCCCGCATGACTGCGCCGCTTCCCCATAGCTATTTATTGTACCATGGACTACAACAGCTGCACTGGGCTTCCACGTGACACACATGTCTGGTGTGTGCCAACATATCAGTCAGCCCGTCAAGTCCTCTTATTTATATTGCGACTCTCATAGCAGCAATCTCACTCCGCTTCACATGTTATAATTAGACCTTGAAAACCAGTTCAGATAAACATAACTCAAATGTTAAAAATCTCCAAACTGACTGACATAAACAAGTAAGGTAGCGAGGGGCTGGGGAGTTTGGTTTTGATCTGTCCTTGCCGGCATGACTTTGGCGTAGTGGTCCAGCAGCTCTCTTTTGAACGAAATACAGCTTCTGTGTAGTGGTTTCACTTTGCAGCAAAAGAATGTTTTCCCCCTTGGCTAAACTGAAGGCAATTAGCTGTGCAAGAAAGGAATAACGCATGGCTTATTTGCAGAGTAGAGGTTATTGTCTTTGATTACATTACCTTACGGCGGAGCAGGGCTCACTCATGTTTATCTGTTGCAAAGTTGGTAGAGCTCAGACCTTGTCAACGCTGTGGATGTGGTCCAAGTATAGTCACTGATCTAATTTCATTGCAGATAGGCAAAATTAATTAAAAGACAGTTGTATCCCGCAATACAGATGACTGAAATGTAAGCTGTAATTGAAGAAAGAGAGGCTTTGCCTATAACGCGAGAATAAACCAGTGAGGATTTTTTCTGGTTGAAGTGGAAGAATTAAGGAAGTTGAGATCTGAGACACAGACCTAATACTGTAAAGAAAATGGAGGAGACTCTTAGAAACATAGGGGTTGTATTGTTATTATGGCCTGATTTGGCTTCAGGAAGTTAAGAATCTCCTCTTTGAGCTCAGAAATTCAATTTGTTCAAGTATTCAGTCAATTAATCTACTTTCTTTCCTGGTCCTGACAGACTCTAAGATGTAATACATGGAATCAGAATTTGGAACCTCTTGTTGGCCACCTTTATTTCTTGGCATTTCTACAATTTTTACATTTAGTGCATGACACGGGTTGGAGGGGGAGTGGGTTATGTGTGGACTCCCAGGAAATCCTAACTTTGAGAGAACTAGTTCATGAGGTGCTAGCTCTCAACATCATTATTTTTATGAACATTAAAATTTAATGAACTTCTTCCTTACTTTGAAAGCATTTGACAGTCCAGGAGTCTGTTCGCCAGAAGTGGAATAAAAAAAAAACCCCATGGTCTGTAATCTGTTGAGAAGTGTAATCATGCATGAAGGCAAAAAATACCCCACTTACATCCAGGAAATTTTAGTTATTTAAACTACATTTCTTGTCTATGGTAACACAGATCTTTGCAGCCTTAAAAAAACAGATTGTCACTTCAGCCAGTGCTGGCCAAAGTAAATATGCTATACCCACAGAAAGCATTTTACTAACTGGTGTAAAAATTATATATTGCACATGTCTAAGTTACTACAAAAAGCACAAGAGCTTCATATACTAAGCAGAAGACTTCTCTGCCATATTTCTGTAGGGACCATAGGATCCTCCCTCCCCATGGGAATCCTCCTCGCAGTCCTGAGTGCCAGATACAAGTCCCTCTCTAATATAAGCAACAAACATACACAGAAGCAAAGAGGCTCATTGCAGAGCTGCAGGGGCCTGTGGCACTTGGCCACATAAATGGTGCTGTTTTATTTGATAGACCCAGAAACGTGCCATCTGAGGGTTTCATGGGGTGTGCCAGTGCCAGACAGAGATCTGTGAGCTTTTATGCTTGTGGCGTGGTTCAAAACTGCACACAAAATCACACCAAATATTGGAGATACGTAGAAGTCTGGATGAGCTGCGTGGTTTGGAAAGACCAAGCAACCTCTACCGCAGCTGGGAGCAGAACCCAGGTGCTTCTACAAGTGAATCCCTTTCTGAATCACTAATGAAAGTTCACAAATCCCTGGCTTCTGGAAAGGAAATGGTATGGCAATGAAAAGTGTTAATGAGATTGAAACTATTTTTAGGCTGCTAAAATCAAGCTCAGTTGTTTAGGAAATGCTGCTGAAACTCATAGTTGTTTTAGTGCAGGTTTAATAGCAGTCCTGAGGCTGAGAGAAATAAATTGAAGCTCTGTAAATGGAAAGTCCGTTGAACAAAACCATTCTGAATAAAAAATGCATAATTGGTGTAGAGATCTCAGAATAGAGCAAAATGTTTATCTGTTTCAGGTAGTGAGAATTGTTTTGACTTCTGTATTTCTTGCAAGTTGTGTTAAAGTTTCTGGCAAAGCTGCAGGCAAAGAATTTATAGCAATTTATTCAATCTGTAACAAAAAGCATAACTCCAAGAAGCTGGACAGCATTTAATCTGTGGCATATTTTGCAAGTGGTAAAAATTCATTTTAATAATAGATGCATGTTCATAATCACATTCGTCAAAGGAGAGCTGCACATCCAGCATACCTTGGAGATGTCTCACCAGTGCACAAATAGGGATCACACTCAGCATCTCCAGAAAAAAACCTGTGGAGTCAGATGCGGGGGCAGAGGTGGGGGCAGTTTAGTTGATGCCAAGAAGGCAAATGTCACTTTGATTCTTTGTCTGCTATCATGGTTCCAAGAAATAGCCTAGGCAGCAGCAGCCCCTGTTAACACTTTGAAAAATAAGCCTTTGCTTGTTTGGGATTCAAGGTGAAAACTGATTTTGGGGGTTATAAGCGACAAGTTCTGCTCACATTTTTGTGCTGCTTTGCATTGTAGGGACCAGGCTCAACCGGTTGCTCTGTGCTACCAGCACGTGGTTAAGTACTGAAAGCTTCCTTTAGGATCTAAAGTACAGGGCGTGTAAACTATCCTCCTTGCAAATTAAGCAGCCTGACACCATAAAACACCTTACTTTTCTGTCCTGCTCTTAAATTTCATTTTTCTTTAATATTAGAAAAGTATAGAAATACAATACATTGAAGCAGAGCTGTCTCAGGGATGTCCAAGCACAAACACATATGCCACTGGTGAGTAACAGCAGCAGGGGAGGAAAGAGGAAATCTTATCCAGGAGGAGCTGGCACATTCCTGTTGTGGTGGGGCGGGTACTGTCAGGTCCTTCAGACCCGTACAGAGCAGATCCTTATTTACAGGAGTGTACATAAGGAAAACTGCGAGGAAAATAAAAGCTGCATCAGATCTTTCATGATCAAAACTCATGGCTTCAGGACCCCTTCTATTGCCAGGCTGATAAATAGATTTTTCTTATTGCAGTTTTTTTTTTCCTTACGAAGAAGTAGCGTCCACAGCAAAGTTGCTGTGAAAATTGCCTTTGGAGCCTGATGCAAAAACAGGGAGAAGATGATTAGGACTGAGATATTTTGGAAAGATATCCTGTACTTGCAGAATAGTATTGAGTATGCATAGCGATCAAATCAAAACAAAGGAAGCTGGTACTGTGGCAGCTTACTCGGAGAAGTGAGCTAAGAAGGTATCTGTCAGAGAGTTCTTCCCAAAAGCTCTCTCACTGTTTGTATGCTGAGAAGCAAGGGCCTCACATAAATCTGAGCTTGATTTTGCCTGCCTTGGTGATCTTCTACTAAAGAGCTTGCAGTGACAAATTAGCAGGGAGAGGGGGTCCTCAGCCAGGCCAGGAGGCACAGCTTGAAAAATGCTGTTCACGAGAAGTAGTGTCCATATGCCCTTCTGAGCGAGTGGCTGTGCAAAGAGATGAGTAGTCATTATAGTGCTTTCCAGCAATACCAGAGTTGAACGTTTCTTTTGTAAGAGCAGAAAGTCCTGAGGGAACTGGCGGATGAAGTTGTTAAGCCACTTTCCATTATATTCGAAAAGTTGCGGCAGTCTGGTGAAGTTTCCACTGACTGGAAAAGGGGAAATGTAACCCCCATTTTCAAAAAGGGGAAAAAAGGAAGACACGGGCAACTACAGGCCAGTCAGTCTCACCTCTGTGCCTGGCAAAATCGTGGAGCAGATCCTCCTGGAAACTCTCCCAAGGCACATAGAAAATGAGGTGGTGAGTGGTGACAGCACACATGACTTCACCAAGGGCATGTCGTGCCTGACATTTGGTGGCCTTCTGTGATGGTGCTACAGCATTGGTGGATAAGGGAAGAGCAACAGACGTCATCTACCTGGATTTATGCAAAGCGTTTGACACTGTCCTACACGACATCCTGGTCTCTAAACTGGAGAGACGCGGATTTGATGGATGGACCACTCAGTGGATAAGGAACTGTCTGGATGGCTGCACTCAAAGAGCTGCGGTCAACGGCTCAATATCCAAGTAGAAACCAGTGGCGTTCCTCAGGGACTGGTACTGGGACCAATGCTGTTTAATAGTGACATGGACAGTGGGATTGAGTGTGCCCTCAGCAAGTTTGCCAACAACACCAAATTGTGTGTCACAGTCAACAGGCTGGAGGGGAGAGATGCCATCCAGAGGGACCTTGACAGACTTGAGAGGTGTGCCCATGCCAACTTCATGAAGTTCAACAAGGCCAAGTGCAAGGTCTTGCACCTGGGTCAGGGCAATCCCAAGCACAAATACAGGCTGGGTGGAGAATGGATTGAGAGCAGCCCTGAGGAGAAGGACTTGGGGATGTTGGTGGATGAGAAGTTCAACATGAGCCAACAGTGTGCACGCTTGCAGCCCAGGCGGCCAACTGTATCCTGGGCTGCATCAAAAAAAGCGTGGCCAGCAGGTCGAGGGAGGTGATTCTGCCCCTCTACTCTGCTCTTGTGAAACCCCACCTGGAGGACTGCATCCAGCTTTTGAGTCCTCAACACAAGAAGGACACGGACCTGTTGGAGCGAGTCCAGAGGAGGGCCACGAAGATGATCAGAGGGCTGGAGAACCTCTCCTATGAAGACAGGCTGAGAGAGTTGGGGTTGTTCAGTCTGGAGAAGAGAAGGCTCTGAGGAGACCTTATAGCTGCCTTCCAGTATCTGAAGGGGGCCTACAAGAAAGCGGGAGAGGGACTTTTTACAAGGGCATGTAGTGATAGGATGAGGGGTAATGGCTTCAAACTGGAAGAGGGGAGATTTAGATTAGATATCAGGAAGAAATTTTTCACTAGGAGGGTGGTGAGACACTGGAGCTGGTTGCCCAGGGAACTTGGGGCCCTGGGAACACTTACCATCCCTGGAAGTGTTCAAGGCCAGGTTGGATGGGTCTTTGAGCAGCCTGGTCTACTGGGAGGTGTCCCTGTCCATGGCAGGGGGATTGGAACTAGATGATCTTTAAGGTCGCTTCCAACTCTGACCATTCTATGAAATAGCCCAAATTAGCCAAATGGTAACAATTCCATAAACCGTACATACGTTTTTCACTGTAATTGCAGTCCCATGCACTCCTCAATTTCCACCGCTGCAGGTGAAAAGGGACTCCCAAACCTGATCTCACCCTCCCAAATCCAATCTTACCCTTGAGAACAGTTCACTCTAGCCTTTCTGGCTATGTGAGCGGCTCTGAAGGCATGACGAAAAGTAGTTGCAGAGTATTTAATCCGTGTGCTGGAGTGCTGCTGAGAAGTCCAGCTCCCTGCGGAGTGGTGGAGTCAGAAAATAAACTGTTCTTGTGGGAATCGTAGCAAATAGGTAGGCTGCTGCATCCATCACATTTCTAAAGAAAAAAATACAGTATCCTGAGTGGAAAAAATAGAACAAAGTGCCCTTCCTTCTCTGGCAAGGAGGGCTACTCAAGCATTGCTAGACCAGATGGGAAGAAGCTCCCCTAAGCCAGCTATGTGCTTGCAAAACCCCGTGGCAAATCCCATTTCTGTGAGGGATTCTTCCCTGCTTATATTTTATTTCAAAGGTTTCATTTGGGAATAGAGAACTGTAATTTATTTATAGAGAAGAAAGAAGTCAACATGCAAAGCTCATATTTCAAATTCTCACCGATTTCACTGCTGAAAGGCCCTATTCAGTCAGCTGAAAATACTTGCCTTTAACGTGTGTTGCGTAGACACTAAGCATATGACTGAGAGATGCACATCCAGAAAAAAAAAACATTTCCATTTCCCTCGCATTTAAAGAGGAATATGTTTCGAGCTGCCATTTTAAAACCCCTGTGCCTGGATTTTGGGGTGAGAACATGAACCTCTCCTCTACTTCTGGCACAACCATTGGCCTGCTGGGGCAAGGCAGTTTCCCCTTGCGTGGATTTCCCCATCTGTAAGACAGGGATGACAACTCCAACCTCATCTGCTGAGTGTTGCAGGCTGGCGGGCATGCGCCAAATCATCACTTTAGAAGAAATAGTAATGTGTTTATTATACTTTATGTAATAACACAAAGTGCTGTGGTCGGATACTCAAATGAAGAGCCTTGTGGGCTCAAGCAAAGAGTGAGAAACAGGCTGTTAAAGGGGTGGGGGGGAAGAAAAATGATTTCTTTTAACCTCCCCGACCTCCACTCTGTGGCAACCCCCTGCTGAGGACAGCTGAAGGAGATGCACTGAATCAGCACGTCTCTCAGCTGCTTTGGCCACTTGCCCTCCTCGCCCACTCTTTGGGCTTCCCTGGCTATCACTCGGTCTGTATTTATACCGCGCTCCCCAGATACTGCAGTGGTCGCTGTGGTATAAATACTGCTAGACAGCTATAAATCACTCTTGTCACTGAGAGGTCTGAATATGGAACAAATACGATTTAGCAATGGGTCTCTGTGGTGGAAGGGAGGATTTTGGGCTGCTTTCTGACACCATGACTTCTTCCATCGCTAAACTCTCACCTTGGGACTTTGTGCCTGCATATAGGTTGAGGGAAGTTGGTATAAACTTGGGGCAAACCTCTTTTCCTTAACGACAGTGTGATTTTGAGCCATACCATAATAGACATGAACTGTAAGGCTTGTTGCTCTTATAGCATCTTTGCATTGCAGGAGAGCCCAGGGCTTCACAGGCCTGATAATGTAGCTATTTAGTTTTTGGGCCCAAACCAGCTCCCCTCCAGGTTTTGTAGAGTGCAGGCTTGAGGCAGTCCTGCTTCATCCACCTCCACTTCTGCAAGCGCACACCAGGGGCTGAGCAGGAAAACCAGTGGAAGTCAGCCCCGGAGGGAGGTCATGGGCTGCTGGAGGGGGAGATGGTGGTCGTCATGGCCAGGGTGGGGGGGCTTAAGCAGATGGTACTCTGCTTTTGGCCACATGGACGCTGTTTTTCACAGTTGGCAGATTCAGGGTATGGAGAGATTGGTAGCATAGGAAAGTTTAAACAAGTAAGGTGCACGTGTGCTGAGCTTCTCATCTTATTTTGTTTCATTTTTCCAGAAAAAAAAAAAAAACCAGCATCTTCTCCATTATGATATACATGAGGGACTTGGAATAGCTTTTTTTTTAAATGCTAGGATTACTTTAGGAGTCTCTGCATAGGAAAACATGTGTAAAACTTGTAACAGAGTTAGAGGAGAAGAAATAATACAGTGTTCGGCTTTAAAACTCCAGGAGTGTCCCTGAGGGAGGTGAATATAAAGCACTGTGGTTTTATTTTGGAGAAAGTTTCCACATCAGAACTGTCAAAAACAAGAATTCAGGAAGCTGATTTTTTTTAATCAACTAAAAGTCTAACACCCTCCCCTCAAATATCACTAAATTTGTTTGGTTGTTTCTGTTAATTTAGTTGAGCAACTACGCAGTGCAAGAAAGGAACAGAGGCTATTTTTCGAGAAGCTAACTATTTGTTGAAAAAGATAAAATTTCTTCTGATCCTGCAATTATGAAGCCAAATCCAAAATTTCAGGAGTCAGTCATCCATTTGTTTTTGCACTGTGATGTCTGCGCAGGCAAGTTGGAGAATGGTATTTTAATTTCTGCTCTCTGAGCTCCTTTTGGGGGGGAGGTTAAGGAGAAGGGAAAATAGTGTATGCACAAATGAAGGCACTTACTGCTTTGTCAGTAATCCTGAATATAGTTTAAATATAGTTATATGGAATAAGTCTAAAGGGAGTGGACAGAGAGTAGAGGTAGCAGTGACAGTTTGTAATTTCTGTGGAGGGTATGAAAAAGTCCTGAAACTCTTTCAGGTGATACCTAAAGGCTCATCTACTAAGCTATTGCTCTGAATCCCTTCCCTTCCACTTGGGATAGCCTTGCAGCTGTCCAGATAAGCCATGAAGGTGGCCTGTCACATAAACTTAAAGACCAGATTTAAATTTCTACAACTGTGGTTAGCACATGATATCTGAAGGAGTGGAAAAATGGAACTGTCCTTCTTGGCAGGGCTTTGTCCAACAGCCACAGAGTTGCCCAGTTTTTCTCATCACCTAGTCTGGATTTTTTTTGTTTTATTTTTTAACGAGGAGAGAAACACCGATGGTATTTCAGCTAGCAGTTGTGCTCTTTGTGCAGTTGTCACATTGCAGCATCCTCACCTCATCCCAGCATCTTGTGAGCAGGAGGAGAAAATAAACGATGCATACTGCAGACGCAGCATACATAACCTGGCTGATGCTGTTCTTGACTTTGCATCCAGACCTCCGAGCTGCCTTGCTTCGGGCTGTGGGAGGCGGGTGAAAAGAGTGAGAGGTTAGAGGGTCACATCTATGTCTTGGGGATTAGCCAGGGACTTCTGGTTTGCCTTTTTAATGAAGGGTGAGCAGCCCTGTGTGCATGAGGCTGCACCCCTACCTTCTCCCTGAAGGCAAGATAAAGCGTACCTTTTGAGTCAAGCCACCATTAAGTCATTCATCAAAAATGGCACAAGCACCATCTTTGCCAAGGAGGGGGAAATGCATTACTCTCTTGCGCATAAATTTTCTTAGAAGAAACTACCTGACAGGCATTTCAAGAGGGTGTCCAGGAAAGAGCAGCGAGCGGGTGCCAGCACGGGATTCTCCACATTGCTTCCCGCTGGTCAGCAGGGCTCGCAGGAGCCTCTCTCTTTCCCTTGCTCCCTGGGAAAGGTTGCCCGCGTTGGCATCTACAGAGAGATCCCAGGAGTTTTTCCTCCCGCAGCCTGTGGAGTCGAGTTGGCTGAAGGGACGTGTTTGGAGAGAAACAGCAGCAGGAACTGGAATCAAAAGGACTTTTCAGCTCAGTCACAGGTTTACAGTAGAATACATCTTTTGCTTTTAAAAAAAGATGGTAACATTTTTACCTCTTCTAGTTTCTAATTTTAGCTTTAAAAATCAGTCTTTTCCCCTAGCTGAAAAACATGGAGACATTTTTTTTCGCATTGAAATACATTCTTCCAAGTGTCTTCCCACTGGTTCTGTTGCTTGCCCTGCAGGCTTGCACTTCGTCAAGATCTTGCAAATATCTGCAGCCTCTCTGGCTTGCAGGTGGTGCCACTACCTTAAAAAACAACCATGTTTTGAACTGTTGGGAGAGTCCTGGCCTTTTGAAACCAAGAGTAAGTTGTTCTCCTTGGCTTGTGTGGATAAACAGCATAAAACAACAAAACTGAAGCCTTTGGGTGCTTCTGTGGCACTAAGAAAATAATAGTAGCGTGAGAGGAAGTGAGGGCAGAAAATGCTTTTCCAAACACACTCCTTTTTCATACTTCTTTAACTTCTTGACGAATTCTTTCACTGCGTTTTAAATGCTTTTACCACTTCCACTTGAAACAGTAGTGAAGGAGAAAAATTGTTACTGAAAGAAAAATACAGACAATGACATACTTTTTTTTTTTAACTAAGAATCAGAAAAGTATTTTGTTCCTTGTTACTTTAGAGTAGATAAAATATATCTAATTCTGAAACTATTGGGTAGAAAAATTATGTGCAATTGATTTGTGCTTTGAGATGAAAAAAAGCCTTTGAGATAACACATGAGGAAGGAGTCTTTAAGTCACTGAAGCTTTCTGAGGAGAGAGGCAGAAACGGTGCTCTGGAGATGCGTTTACCTAATGTCAGCAGAGCAAAGATGGATGAGTGCAGCCCCAGGGACTGAAGCAACACCCCAGCTCGGTCGGGGGGCTCAGGTGCTGGAAGCAGGTTATGAGGTGGAGGGGCACGTGGGGGCAAGGGAAGGCTCAGGTGTTTTCTTCCAGCATAGGACATGCACCGTCAAACTTGCAAGCAAATGGGCAGGAGCCAGACAAGCTAGTGAAAGAGTAATTACAGGAAAGATAGGAACTAAATGTACTGAATAAGGAATGATGGAAGAAAGAAAAAACCTGGAGTGGAGAGGTGAGAGGCAGATAGAAAAAAGAAAGCCCAGAGCCTAGTTGTAGTCCTAGCAAGTACTTTGTCTGGACTACATTTAAATAGCTTTCAGTATCTATGGGTCATGGTATAAACAGCTGCTCCTCCTCAAGGCTAATGTCATTGAGGAGAAAAACAAAATGGGAATTTGTAAACACGTGTCAATCTGGGGGTTCCTAATGCAACCTATATGTTAAGAATATCAGATGGATTTGCTTCTGGTTTTGAGCAGGTATTAGTATTACCGTTTCCAGAATGGCGGTAGAGAATGTATGTATTTTTATTTAAATGAGACTAAAAATCTTAATCTTAGGCTTAATTAAAATGATATAGCTCTTTAATCTTAACACGAAGCATCTCTGGAGCAGTATAGAATTTGCGGTAGAGAAACTGCATCTCCACTGTGAAGTCATAGCTTACCAAATGATGTTGTATACCAAAGAAGTTCCCGTGTGTGTGCATACATGTGCATGTATCCGAGAGGAGGAAAGGACCCGTATGCAGGGGCCCTGGGAAGCTGTTTGAGATAGGTACAGGCATACCGGCCTGCCTGCAAGGTGCTGCCTGGGTGCTGACCAGGTAGTAAACTGGTGGATATTTGGAATGTGAGAATTTGCTATTTTTAGTGTTCATGTCTCCAAAATGGACTGTGCCTTGGAAAACACAGGGACTACGCAAAGCTTTATTGCTTGCACAGTTGGGAAGCAGGACAGGGATGGCGTTAGCTTAAGACGACGTGAAAACGGTGCCCATCATCCTCTGTGTCACGCTGCAGAAGGGCTGAGCTGGGAGGAACAGTCACTTTTAACAGACGGAAGTGACTCTCATGTTTTTCACAATAACTGAAGTGCTCTGTTGTTTTATGGGCTGGAGCAAAAGGGTGAAGAGTTTCAGAAACCTGAGGGAGTCAGAGGTACCCAGGGTCTATCAGAAGCGTGGTCCAGAAGCCATCGATGGCCATGGTTGTGGGGGAGGCAGAGTGAGCACAAGAGGGGTACGATGGCAGGGGGCAGAGCAAGCTGGCAAGACCCTGCTCGGTGCTCACTACACTGAGCATCCTCCCATGCTAGAGAATTTCATCACAAGTGGGTGTGACGATGCACAGCAGCACCTCGGCCGAGGTCCTTGCCCTGCAAGGAGAAAGCGAGGCTTGGCATTTGGAGGAACCATCTCTCTCTGTGGGTTATTTCAACCCAATAGCTGCCAGGTCTGTGCATGCATCCTCCCAGATGCCACTGCCGCTGAGCTCCCCGAGGACGGGGCTCGTGTGATATTTAGAGAACGGCGTATCGCCTTTCCTCGGAGCTCAGTCTGGCGAGGCACAGGAGGTGATCCAGCAGAGGAATTTCAGCCTCCAAGGCCTGTCTACCCTGTGGGGGTATTTCTGTTTGGATGAACTGGCGTACAGAAGGTAATATTAAGTGTTGCCATATAAGCGCACATGTTAAAACGTCGTAAGAAAATTAAGGTCGGAAGGGGCCTCTGGAGTTGATCTAGTCCAACCTCCATCCATAAGGCTGTTGCCCACCATCTGTGCAGCTATCAAGGGCTCTTGTACGAGTTTTTCAAAGCAGTTTTTGTCAGTGCAGTAATTGCGTCCTAATTTTCTTATTATGTAGCCATAAAAAGCAAGGATGATGATAGAAATTGGGAGGAACAAGAAAACAAAATGACATCAGGGCCCTTAACTCTTAATTCCCAGCAACATTTGAGTTAAACCAGAACTTTGAATCCCTAATGTCGCTCACAGATGTGTGCAGGTTTGCATCTACTCTTTTGGTTAAGTATTTAAAATATGTTATGTATTCAAAATTTGTTACGTAGTCAGCGCACTGCCTTAGTGAGTTAAATAGTGCTTGTTGACACTGGATTTGCAGACCTTATTTTCCAAATAGAGAAGAGGATGTGGAAAAATGCTGTTTTTTTGTGAAAATAGTGAAAGCGTAATTGCAGAACCTTGCACCGTGAATAATATGATTATTTTTGGAAAGAACTGAGAGTCAAACAGCCTTTTAAGACAGGAAATGTGAGACAACGGATAACCAGTACCGTCCATAGCATACGACACAAGAAGAATAAGAAAATATTATTAAGGAAGTCTTGCAGGAACTTCTTTCTTTCGACATAACGCTTCTCTGTATACACATATATTCACACATCCTTTTCAAAGACTTATTTGTTTGCTGTGTAGTACAAGCTTTGTTGCTGATACAGGAAATATTTGGGTGGGTTTTTTATGATTTGTACTCCATTGTGCATCGTGAATCCTATTAATCTGATTGGGATCCTGATACCAGAAGGAGCGTGTCGCCTTTGTGTGTAGAGCAGCAGGGCTGTGTGGGATCCGGGGGTGAATAATGTCACAGGGTTTAATGCAAACATTAGTGCGGTGAGGAGATGGAGCCCAGTGGCTGGAGCAGAAGAGGGCTCAGCACGGCACGGTACTGAAAGCAGATTGCAACAAAAAAAGCCTCAGAAAAAATAACATGAGCAATGACCAGATGTAATTCAGACGAGCCCAGTGCAGACCTTTGCGCCCCTCCAGTGGCTAATCCACTACAGAGGTTAATGAGAGCTGCCTGTTTGCCTGCTGCGCAACTACCCAGAACTGCTGCAGCAGGATTGAGCATCCATCCACCTAAATCCCTCATACAGACCCTGCATTACATGCTTTGGTAGCCCTGAGGCCAGCACATCAATTCCCTTCCCTTCTGCACAGTGCTATACACCCAACAGGAGGAATGTTTAAAGAAATCCCAGAAATAATTACACTCTAGCAGGGAGCACAAAGTACTCCCTGGGGAGCTGAAAGTGTGGGATAGAAATGTGCTGAGGAGGAGAGGGCTGCAGCCCTGCTCCCTCATATTCTCTTCCCTGCCCAACACCTCCATCCCAGTGAGTATTTTGCTCCCTGAGAAAGCAGGTAGTTTGAGATATAAATTAAAGTTTGGGTACCTAATAGCGCATCATAGCTCACCATGTGTCAAAGAAAAATGTAGCCTTGGATTTGGGTAGTTAGCCATTTAAAAAAGCACTGTAGTAAGCTCTGTGATGGTATCAGCAGGTAGCTCTGATTTATGTGTGACATAACCGGTTGTGGTTTCTTCCCGGAGGGATATCTGCATCTAAAAATAAACGTGGCACGGTTTGTGTTTTTGGCAAGATGGCACAAATACTTTTCAAATTACTCTGTTCACTAGAAAACAATTGCGCTTCATCCTCTGATGAGCGCCAGCACCTGCTGCCTTCTGAAGTTTATTTGCAGCGTGAATCATCAGCGGGGCCTTGAAGTGCCATCAGTCCATGTTAGGCTCTGGGGACCTGGAATGCACGAAGACCTGGCCTTTTATGGACTCCACCTGGAAGCCCATCCTCTGCTGCAGCATCTGAATCTTTGTTTTGTTCCTTGCCCTACGTCCCTCCCATGGGAAGGGAATATAACCTGCATATCCAAACGATGGAGTGCGTGCTGCTGTGGTTGTGGTTTCTGTTCACTCAAGGGCAGTGGGCGCTTCATACGGCTCTTTATACCTCATCTGGGTGCTGAGGACCTAGCTTTGCAACTTGTCCTCTCGCTGTACAGACACCAAACACCAAGCAATCTTTGCCACCCTGTGGTCTGTAAAGGAAATGAATGAAACACGATCACATCCATGATCTAAAAGAGCAGCGAAAGGATATTTCGGTACGAAGACATATGCTTTTTCTCATCAGAACTGTGGCAAAAGCTGGTCTGTCTTGTTACTTTCAGAGGACTTGTATGTGTTACGTTATTCCTCAAACTGCCAGTGGCTTTGCAGCCATAACCAGGTCTTTAATTCTTTCTGCATGCGTTTCACCATATTCAAAAATTATTTACAACATAGAGCTGTAAGAATCATAGATGTCTCTACCTCAGAGCTGCAGAAACTCAATACTTCTAAATGCTGTACAGTAGGCACTAAATGTTATTACAGTAGCATTTACTCCGCTAGGCTGGCCTGTTGAACAACAAAGGGCATGTCAAGAAATATATTGGTACTGTGAGTTCCTTGGGAAAGGGAGTGGAAGGCAAGTCATGATGCGGCATGTTTTCCCAGGCTGTAGGGAGAAAAGCTGCATAAACTCCACGTGTTTGTGTGCCTGCCTGTGGCTGTTTGCATTGGCAGCAAATTCAGGGTTTCCTATGAGTGAAGAGCACACGTGCAAGGGAGCAGGGTGTTGAGATACTAAAGTTAACACCAGATAAGCTAGCTCTGGAGATAGAAGCAACGTAACCACCGCACCGAAGCACTGTGCTGGAAGTAACCGCCTCAGCTGAGGTGCATGTGGTTACAGCCTGATACAGTCCTTGCTTCTGGGGTCTGTGCTGCTGTACAGCAAGGTTGTGAGTTGTAGGTATCTGTATGGATCCAGGGTGTGTGTGTGTGTCTCATCCTGCACTGCCTTGCCCAGGGTGGGCATGTTCTGGGTGTCCTTGCCTACCTCTCATTATGCACGCTGATCCCGTGTCCAAAGCCGAAGCCTCTCAAATAGCTCCCTGAGAGCTGTACATGCACCCTGCGCTCCTCTACAGAGACAAGACAGCTGCAGCTCCTCTCTCTTCCCCTTTGCCACCTACAGCAGCAAGGCATGGCTGGCAAGGGTTTAGCTCTCCTTAAAATTCCCGAATGTCTTCTGTCTTGAATGAACGTGATCCACCTAGACCTCGATTAGATGTCTACCACCCCCGATCCTCTTGTGCACAGCACTGCAATATGATTGACTTAAACCCTGAGGGCTTCAAACCTGCTCTTCCTGACATGGATTAGTGCTGCTAAAATATGGGTGCAACAGATGTCTCTTCTGTCCCACAGGTGCCAATCTGCCCCTTAGGTGCCCCTAAGTGCATCTCCCTTGTTGCCATTTAGCAAGGGACTCTGCAAGGTCCCTGCAGACACTGGCCCCATCTTGGAGAACTGCTAAAACTCTGCGGTTAAGCATTAGCTCGTTTAAAATATGGTTACAGTATGCAGTATTGCAGGAACCTGCCTCTAGAAGGCAAACACCTAAACTGAATGTAAGACATAAGTTATAGCTGGGAGACAAGAAGGTGTTGGGAGAAATCCACGACAACCTGAATTTATCTGACAGTTCCCATAGGGCTAGCGGACCAGTTTGAAAAAGTTAAAATAAAGCAAGTTGCCATCCTTACCCAGCAAAAGCAAAAGGAGCCTGGCTTTGCCTCATTGTAGGCAAAAGTAGCCAAGCTTTTGGGCAGAGGTAACTTCTAATCCCTCAGTGGGAAACCGTGCCTTCTTTCTCTTTGTACTGTATGGAAAGTTTTAAAGCAACCGAGCAAAGGACTCTAAGTTAGGACCAGCACATCAGAAGGATCGTGTCTGGCTGATGAAGGCTACTGAAGCCTCCCTGGGACCTTCTAGTTCGAAATGTTTCATCTGCCCCTCCTCTGTGCCACTGCACAAGCAGACCACATGAAGGACCCAAGCACAGCCGGGCCACGTTCAGGTGAGAGAACAAGACCAGCCACACTCACAGTCTTCATTGGAAGCCAGAGCCAGGGGTAATGGTGCTAATTGCCCCACTGCCAGGGGTGCACAAGCAAATTCCCAACTGCTGTGCCTGCCAGTGTTCATATTGGAACAGGTCTTGCTACTGCTCATAGAGGCCGATGGGTTTTTCTGGATTAAATTCTTGACCATGGAAATGTGCAGGAAGCTTCAGAGTCTGAGAATATTGTATTTTGCCTGAACACAACGTACCCTATTGCAGTCTGCTGCTCAAACCAGCAGAAAAGGCTTATTTTGTTCAAGTGATTTAAACAAAACTGTGTTTCTTTTTTCTTATAGGCTTAATTGAAAATTACAAAGGGAGGAACTGGGTCATATAGATTAAAGCCAAATTTAAAATGAAATGTCCTCAGAGCTGCCTGTTTGATGCCTGCAGTCTAGCAGGACGTGTGCCATGTTCACTCCAATCACTTCACTTTCCTTGCTTCCATTTCAGCCCCTCAAAGCTTTTGCTGGAGCTCTTCTGTGAGGTTTGGACTTTGCTTTTACAGCACCCAGCCCAGCTGGGACCCTGTCCTGAATGGAGCCTTTGGCAGGGGCCACAGTATAAGGAAGGACACAGCAGGACACCTGTTCTGCTTAAAACAGCTAAGATGCTTAATTTCAGAGGTCTGATAACTTGCCAATTGCTCATCTGATATGTAGAGATATTACATGACTTTGATGCACTGCCATTCAGGTTAATAACCTGTAACAGGCGTGGACAAAAAGGGACAGAAAATCCTACATGGTGTTTTGCAAAATGCCAAGTCTACATTTTGGGCATCACAAAACTCGGAGCTATTTGGAGATGGGATTTTAGTTGGGTGCCTTTAGTTTGGCAGTAAAACTCTTCTCAAATTCCACTCTTGACCTGGGTCTAGGAGGTGTTTCAAATTAAATCTTGGAATTCTGAAATCAGGTATCTTGTTATAGGCTGCCTTCAAGTGCAGGAGGTGACTTTTATCAGGAGGCTGGTAAAGTTAGCTGCTTCTAGCTCAGGGCTCTGTGAATGTCTAATGAAAGTCAGAATATTCTCCCTGATGGTTATTCGTGCTGCTTGTCGGATGTAATGAGAGATTTGCAAAAGCACAGGCTCTGTTCTCCTCCATGTGCTAAACTGAGAGCAGGAAGGTATTGCACCAGATATTTCCTCCCATCTGACATGTCTGAGAGCACACTCTCTACGGAGAGCTCGCTTCCCATACAGAAAGGTCACATGAACTTCACACTTACTAGATTTTATTAGCCAATTTTTGACATCCCTCCTGATGGCTCTCCACATGGCTAGCTTGAGCCCTTCATCCTTCATTAGCAGTGATAATGATGTTCATTTTCACTCTTTGCTCCCAGTTGCTACGAAAAAACCTTGACCCTGTAGATGCCTGATGACTGCTCAGCCTGCAGTCCTTACGCTTTTGTGCAAACATGGTGCATATGGTTATCCTGTGGATTAAAGCACTCTGGAATAATTTACTGCTTAGACAGTTCACCTTAAAAATTAGGCAAATGTCTTTAGCACCTGTAGACACCAAAGAGGACTGGGTAAAATAACCCCAACTTCAAAGGTAAAACCAATAATTATGTGTTTATACTGACTTGTCTGAAACTTGCCTTGGGAGTATTTTGCAGTCGGACTGAACCCAAAACGTGCCTTATTTTGGAAGGGATACTTTGTATTTGTACTTTGTACTTACTGTGCCTTTTAGCAAAACCCCACAGCTGCATTGTAACTTGTAGAATTGCTGGTGTGTTTTGATTTGTGGGTTACTTTTCAGTGTCAGCTTCTCTTAAAAAATTACCTGTGATTTAATAACAGAATTTGAGAGTGACCAATGGAGGCTCCAAATTAGTACATCTATCTACACTGTTTTAAAAAATCTGATGAATTTTGCATTTTCAGTGTTTGGGATTGGCAATATGATTAACTTTTAATCTAGTGCTGAGAATTGAACATGTACCTTGTCTGAGGTGTTGCTGTGAATTATTAACAGCATCATGACCTTTGGCTTGCTTTTTCCACACTTCCATGTTTTAAATCGGTAATTGATCAAAGACGTAAGCAGCCTACAACAGCTGGACTATAATAGCAATTAGCCTTACAACTGGTGGATCCTCCAGAAAGCCTTAACAAGTCAGAGCTTTTATTTTTGAGTTTCTGCGTTACAGTTTTTTTCTAATGCTCTGACTTCTCTAATGGAAATTTTTGCAAGTAACCACTGAAGTACATGGCTCTTCTGAAAACATCTGTTGATCTTTATACAGTGTCTCTATAAATAGCCAGTGCAGCTATTGCATCCTCGTCTTAACGCTTATGTCAGCATTAAAGTGACAAAAAATAAGATGTCTGTGGAAGATACCGGGTTCTTAAGGCAAAAAAATTCGGATATCTCACTTCACCTTCCTGTCTTTTACTGAGACGTATTTCAGTCCTGTCCAGTTGACGAGGGATGATGGAGATTATTGCTGTGGTACACTTCACTTAAAATTAGGCTGAGGAAAGCTGTTAAGATGCTGCTTGATCAATACAAATCCAGCCTGGTACATTGCCATGCTCTTTTGTTTAGAAACTTGAAATCCTCTTCTGCTTTTGGGAGGTCAGATAACGTCCGGCTGGGAGGAATTCTCCATCTCGTGCCTGGTGAAAATGCTGGAGCAGCGCTGCAGGTTGTTCAGCAGGTGGAGTGAGCCTTTGGTTCTGTTTTCATGCTCATGTAAATCTGGAGACAGGCTGTAAAGTCAACAGGACAGCCACTCCTCTGGTCAAAATGGGAGAAGGCTCGCCTTGTCCTGATGTCAGAGGTACCTGATCAATGGGAAGTGTCCAGTTAGGAGCCCGGGACCTGGTTTTATTTCTCTGGTTTTGCAAATAAAAGGGCAGATGAACTTTTTCTTAAAAGGAAGTTGTCTTCTCTCTCTTTGTGTTTTAAAGGAAAAGTTATACTTTGGACTTCTGCATATGCAACCAATTGCATGTCATTTTAAAGGTTGTTAATTTTAATTAACAAGTCTGCTTTTTTGTTTTGCCTCACTGATCAGCCATTACAGCCACAAAGTACTGACAACCACTTTGCACTGAGGAAGATCAGACAATTCATATTCTGGTAGGTCAGCTGATCAGTCAGGAAATTATAGCCTTATTCTCTCAGGGGTTGTAGATATTCATACCCAGGGAAACACTCTGCACAGGAACAGCAGCAAGGTTATACAATTGCAGAAATCTTTGTAAAGCATTATCAGGAATATTAATAGCTATGCTGACTTTTCTTGTTGCTAATGGGGGGGGTTCCCCCTAAAACAAAGCCACAGTGTTGGACTTAAATGATATGCTGTATCATGCTCTGATAAGCACAAAAGAAAAAGCTATTTCTTGAATTTTTGGTGTTTTCCTTTTTGAGATGCGCTTTTAACATAAATGCATTTTTAATATGTTCTTACTAAGTATTTGTTCACTACTTCTAGTATTTAAATGTATAAATATGATATCTGAAAATAAAGCCTGTGCAGAATGTAGTAGAGGACAAACATGTCTACATCTCTTGCAGCAGTGTACTGTGACAGTGTTGAATTTTCAGCTACCCAATCACTTCCTGAGTAACAAAGCTTGGGAACCAGACTAATTTGTTAAAAAGGAGAATGTAATGAACTTCCTCCACACTTGTGCCCGGAGACCTCTGTGCGAAAGTCTGGTGTGACTTGTCTTCAGAGGGCATTAATGCATGTGGGGGCGAGAAAGCTTTTGTACGTGTATCTGTGTCTTGTCTGTTTGGCTTTTGTGCCAACTTCAAAGCCATCTGCTCTGGGGTAGAAAAGCCTGCCTAACAGACGAAGGCAGCTGCCATGAAAGTTTTTGCGTGCTGATCTCTCAGCTACTTCTCCTGTAACCTTGGATGACCATCTTTTCTAGGTAAAGAGAGAGAACATGAACCTCTGGGTTAGGATCTGATAAATCGTGCCTTTCCCCTAAACATATGTGATTAGTTATATTTCTCCTGGTAAGCAACGGACTAACTCATGTAACTTGAGAGCCTGGCTGCGTACATTAGAGATCAGCATTGGTCTGATCAGCTCAATCTATGGGCTATACTCTCTCTGTCACCTCACAGCTCTTCTCGGGTTGCCATCATATCCCCATAACTGCTTTTTGCTATATCTGATCACTAAAAACAACTGTACAGCTCAAACAGGATATGTGTTAACTAGGGCTTTATTGACAAGTCGTGCTTGACTTTAGCTCAGACCACTTTAAGTGCCCACCCTCTTCAACATATTCAGAGGCGGGGGTATGGAGGTTTCAGACGAGAGCAGTGATTTTTCCAAAAAGATCAGCGTTGTGCTTCCTTTTACCAGCCAGCAATAGAAAATCATTACTCTGTGTTTTCTGTCTGCTTTATATTCACTTCATGTGATTACTGCATGGAAAGTCAACTGGCTTGGGCTGCTGGTGTACCAGAATAAGACCTTTGAGGACTCATCTTTTTCCAGCACGGAGTTGAACATGCAGTAGTTGAATGCATTTGAACCAGGGCTCAGGAGTTCATTCAAGCTAAATATATCATTGCAGTGCTGTTTGAGGTGTCAGGCACTAAGCTTGTATGACTACTTTTTTTCCATACAAACCCATGTGAACATTTGCATCAGGTTTGCCACCATTCACAAAACCAGCCCAAAGCCCAAACAGGTTTTCATTTGCTTTCCCTTTAACTACATAGGCTCAGTGAGACCACTGATCCCAGTTCAGATGGAGTTACCCATCTGGTGGATCTTTTTACTGAAACCCAGCAGTGGGTTCCTAGTATATTACATACCTCTCTGAGTCCCTAAAAAAGACTCAGAGCAGCAGCCCCTCTGGAAACACCATTTCCCTTGTAAATGGAAAGCAAGGCAGTTATGTTATGGCCAGAAGGGGAATTTTGAGCTACACGCCTTCATGCACCAAAGTAACTTGTCTGAAGAAAGAAGCTAATTACTGTAGGCTAATGACAGAGCACCTGGGACTTTAGGTGGGTTGAATTCCCCCTTTGCTGGCTGTACAAGGAGCCTGCGCTCCCAGTCTGAGCAGCTCGACCGAGTTCCTGGCACGAAGTGGGATGAATTACAGATCAGTGAACTTCAACATTTGGCCAGACAGGCATTAAAGTGGAGGAGTCTCCCTGGAGTCTTTTCAGGCTTAAAAATTAGGCTGGGAGGTTTCTAAGGGCATGATACCTGTTTGTTTTGAATCAGGTGATTTAGAGGGTTGGAGAGGTTGTTGGCTACGTTTTTGTCCTTGTTTTCTGATCTTTAAGGTTTGGGGAAGAGTCTTATTCTAGAAACATTTCCTCCCATCTGTGCCTAGTCCTGGTGGGGTCAGGACACAGGAATGAAAATATGTAAAGTAATTGCAAAGGGATGAAACTCAGGTAAAGTTTCAGTTTTCCAGTCTTCTAAAACAGAGCAGCAGGTGAGAAACAGCTTTAGTGAAAAAAATCTAGGCTTTTTTTTTTTTTAATGTCACAAGTGCTAAAACAAACAAATAAAATCTCTCTGACAAGGGGCACGTTCTTGGGTTTGGCCCTTGAGGGTCTTCGCTATTGCAGAGGAGACTGCAACATGGCAATGAGGTGAAAAAGCTCACACAAGGGTGCCTAAAGGTGTGATATCCCAGCCCAACTTAACCTCTCCGCTTTTGCAGATGTATGAATGGCCAGTATCCCAGCTAGCCAATTTAAAGCTAGCTCAAGCATCTCGGGCCTACGTGCTACCCTGCAGTGACAAGCTAATATAGTTGTTACTTGTGTCACTGCGTAGCAACCTTTTGTGTCATCTAGGCTTGTACTAATAGTATAGACTAGAGTGTGGCCAAATAAAGTTTCCAGCTAGTTGCTTGTTTATTGAATGCTTCAGACCTATTTATTAATTTGGGTTAAATTCAGCGAATAGTTTACATTGGAAAAAAGAGGAGGAGAAAAAGTG
This sequence comes from Dromas ardeola, assembly GCA_013398915.1. Lineage (NCBI taxonomy): Eukaryota > Metazoa > Chordata > Aves > Charadriiformes > Dromadidae > Dromas > Dromas ardeola. Next base: position 100,202 of record VYZM01017805.1, on the reverse strand, counting down.
GTTAGTGTTTCAATTTTCTGAGAGAGAGGGCAGTTTTGGGTCTGTTTTCTCAATCTTGATTCACGGGGAGGCTTGGAAACCATTCACAGGCAGGAGGGGGAAGCCTTTCTCTCTGATTTCTCTCAACCTAGAGACTTACCCAAAGCAGAAGATGATCCATGCTCAGTTGCATGATTCCCCAGATGTGCTGTGCCGGTGCAGGCAGAGGGGTAGGAAGCCACAGGGGAACTGCAGGAACCTCTGTGCAGAAGAGGCTTGTTTGGAGGAAGAGTATTGCCCTGTGGGGTCAGTGTGGCCCAGGGCTCCGGGTCTGAGGGAAGGGAAACACCGTGTGGCGTCCAGCTGGGCTGCACGGGGAGCCCATTGCCCTAGCGGGTTTGCACACCAGCCCTCTTTGCTGAGGACCTACCTGCAAACATGCTCTGGTCAGAAAGTGGACAAATACATCAGCATTTTGGCAGAGTGGTCTCCACAGAAGCCAGTGTTTGCCCCAAATCCACCCTGCCTCATTACCAGGATGACCAATTTGAGCAATTGAGAACCTCCAACGCTGGAGGAGGAGGTTGGCGCATGCTGCGGAGGGGAGGATTCCCAGGAGGGTGTCGGGGGAGATATGGTCAGTCTCTGCCTGGCCCGGGGATCTGAATCGCAGGGATTTCAGAGAGCTCATTGCTTCCCGGGAAGCGCTCAACACCTTGCAGGATCAGGCCTGCATGCTTGGTGCGGAGAGCCCTTCTAAACCCTGGCGCCCGGGTGCTGAAACACCACCCACGTTTTCAAGATACTGCGGTCAAGGGAAGTAGCAGACCTAGTCAGAGAATCTTGGATTGCTGGAGAAAAGAGAATAGACAATTTTTATGTTTAAAATATTCCTATTTTTTCTTAAATCACTGTTGATTAAAGGAACTGTGGGAAACACGGGACTACATAAGCAAAAACCTAGCACTGCTGTAGATACATATTGTATGTTTTACATAACTACGGATAGATATTATGCTATAGCATTTCTATAGCTAGTTATAGATAAATATTGTATGTTTTGAGGCTGAAGCCTGAAATTGCAGTTTAATGAAAATTGGATTATACTTCAGCATGACAAGAACTGCCCAGTTGATGAACAATGTGTCCAGGGGCTTCTTAAGAGTCTTCTAGAGGCTGACACTGCTATTTGAAGAAACAACATTAAGATGAGAGAGATTTTTATGTTGCAAATGAAAAAGTACTTCTGCTCCGGTTAGATACACAAGTGCCTGTTCTTAGGGTGCGCATCTGAGGTTGTGCAGGTTATGCTTGTACACATCTCTGTTAAAAGTGTACATTTGACTCTTCTGGACAGGTTGTCTTCCTGTACTACTGCAAAGAAATGCAGTTTCTCTAAGTTAGAACTGTGTTAAAGTTTGTGTAACAAGTCTTACTATTTCTGTTTCTGATGCTAGCTATTAAGAATTGATGGTTTATATATATTTTTACAAATTATAGACATTAAAATTTGTATAACTTTAAATTACATATACTGCAGAAAAACATGTAAACTTTTGGAAGATAAAGATTACACAATAACGCTTCACTTACATAAATAACCTTTTCTTACCTCAACTGAGTGTGTGTGGGGGGGTACTTACACAAGTAAAGATTTCTCATCTCAGTGAGATTTGGCAGGATCAAGGACAAAATTCAAAATAAAAAAGTAGTCCAATTTAAATAAATCCCTTGTTCTAGTATTACTCGGCTTCAGCCAAGCTATCATTTTGCAGCCTCATAAAACTGTCATGTCATTAGCGTTTTGGGATGGTCTCCTTATAAACCTGACCTTTACAATGGATTTTACACCTGGGTTTAAAAATCTCATTCTTACTTTCCCCCGCAGTTGCCTTGTGTACTGACTTAAAGGGGTTTGTTGGATGGGAGCCGGTTGGATTTATAATTCCTTGTTATGTAGCCAGCTTGTCATCTGTAATTCTTTAATTTGTAAGCTAAGCGAGCCGGCGGAGAAACATATACAAAAGTATGTATGTGACCTTAATTCCGGGCAGGCAGATCGCATGGGGTTCATAATGGTGTTTATTGAGGTCCCCTATATATAGAAACTCCAGCCTGAGAGAGACTTCGCTCCGAGGGCTGCTTGATCCTCCTCTTCATCGCCATGCAGTGGGAGGCACTTTAGATGGCTTTTACTGTAAGCCCAGGGAGAAATACCCCCAAGACGTTTGCTGCACGAACTTCAGCTCGGTGACCAAACATAGGCCCCGTGGCAGGGAGGTGTGCATAACCAACAGGGATCGCTTTTCACGTGGCCCTCCGAACATTATTTATTGAACGCTGTGAGCAAATTAATCCCAATCCGATGCTGGCTGCTCTCCAAAGCATGGCAATTTCATGTTACAGTCTCATGATACCAGATTCGCAATTTACTGCTTGGGCTCGTGTTCGTCTGTAGGAGCTCTTCTATGTCAACAAATTGTTGCCAGAATTCAAAACCCCTCTGAGAAGCAGTCAATTGCATAAAGAGATTGTATTATCCAATATAAAATCCAGCCCGGCTATTTGTGCTTCTAATTCTAAAGTAAGTGAAAAACAATAGTACTCCTTTATGTTTTCATGCGATGGCCCCTGGCCAGTTAAAAATAGATTATTTTTTTAAGAGAATATATTAAAATGATAAAAATATATGTCAAAATCTATTAATAAAAATAATTAACTAATAAATTAATAAACTATGAGAAAATTACTAGAAAATATTAAATAGAAATAATAAAATACATTTTAAAATCTAATTCAAAACATAATAAAAATAAAACAAAATATAATCCAGTTATATTCACATTGCTTCAAAAAATCATTCCTTGTTTTCCCATGTGCAAACACTATGAAGAAGACAGGTTTTGAGCCTGAACCTTTCAGCTGAAGTCTACCTCCATAAATAATCAGTTTCATGTAATTTTAATGAATGGTCATAAATCATCTCTCTTGTACCCCCACCAGCTTGGCTGATAACACCTCAAGGAAAGGTCACGGTTTCGGGTTTTGTGGCAATCGCCTCCACAGTTCCAATAGTCAGATATATCTGCAGTTCTCAGGTTACCCGATAATACTGTACAAAGAATAGGGTCAGTCCAGAAAGTTCATTTCCCAAGGCTGGCTCGTGATGGGAGACTTGAGCGGACCCAGTGACCTGGAAAAGGTGGGCTGTGGAACCAGGAACCTTGAGAAACCTGGGGAAAGGAGCAGAAAAGTTGAGATCAGTCAGTGCAACTTCAGTGCCTGTAAAATACTGGTATAAATGTGCAATCTGTTGGCCCTTAAAAGATAGCAGATAGGTAACAGCCAACGTGAGCTTGATAGCATTTGTTCTTGATGAGTCCCTCTAACTTCCTTCTAAAATAGGGCAACGGGCTTTGCAGAGAGCTGAAATGGTGTTTGGCTTTGGTATGGCATGATACTCTTCTTTTAGCCAGCTGGGTAAGCACTGTGCAGGTGAAATTATGAGGTGAGAAATGTCTGCTTGGATCGTGCTCAAAGGTCAGTTGTAAGTACTGGATCATTTATATTAGTAGTGAACTTACAGGGGTCAGCATGGTTGTGTTTGTTCAGTATTTTCATTATTAACTGAAGGATGAATGGAAAATGTGCTGGCAGTAGGGCCTGAGCTGAAGGACGCGGTCATGCCAACATGAAAACAGCAGATGTTACTCAGGGGCGTATAAGCAGGACACAAAGTCATTCCTCCCCTCTTCTCACCAGAGGTGAGGCTCCACCTTGCATCTTGTGGCCACTTCTTTGCACTGCACATACGGATTTGCTAAAGAAAGTCTGAAAAGCAGTGATGGGAGATCTAGCATGTGTGTCCCACAAGTAAAGGCTAAGTGAATTAGGGCTGTTACGCCGGACGAAAAGATGGTGAGAGAGGGAAACACCTTTAGATGTGCAAAAACTTGCAGCATGGAGAGTGGGAAAAATCTCTTTTTCCATCTGTGGCAGAAATAATGGCTTTACAGCAAGGAGGACTCAGACAGACCTGAGGACCATTTTTCTAATCACAGAATGGTAGGGGTTGGAAGGGACCTTCGGAGATCATCTAGTCCAAGCCACCTGCCAGAGCAGGTTCACCTAGAGATCAGGTTGGACAGGAACGCGTCCAGGTGGGTTTTGAGTATCTCCAGAGAAGAAGACTCCACAGCCTCTCTGGACAGCCTCTTCCAGTGCTCTGTTACCCTCAAAAGAAAGAAGTTTTTCCTCATGTTGAGATGGAATAATAATGGTATATAGATAATCAGGTACCGGGGGAGATGGCCTGGGGAAGCTGTGGAGCCTCTGCAAGCAGAAATTCATCTGGACAGGCTGGACGGGCACCTGTCAGGATGTTCGTGAAGGCAATAAAGTGTTTATAAATAGTCTTATTCAACATGTTCCTCCACGTTGCATGTGGTATTGCTGTCTACATGTAATAGCCACCAGAATATTCTCTTGTATCAATGACATTGTAGACACTGTTTAACCTGACATATGCAAAATTCAGCAAGTATTTCATTTATTTCGTCTGAGTAGCAGACTCCCCATATAAATACATGAACTCATATTTAGACTGTATTTGCAGCACGACTGAAAAGTACCAAAGAAATCTAAGCTCGTTCTGGGATTACGTTCCTGCCTGTTTGTTTTGGCATGAGATTTTGGGGTCTGGAAGAGAAGGATGGGTAGCGAGGGGGAGGATCTGTTTTAAAAATATATGCATCTTCTGCAGACCTTGTAAGGCATCCAGCGGGAGCTGCTTATAGCAGAGGGAGCCACGGCTTGGTTTTTTTTGTCATTTAACAAGCACTTCAGCCACCGATTCTTGCAGGGGCTCAGTTACATGGGAGCACACTGGAGAGCCTACGGCAATGGCCAGAACATGATCCCATCTCATCCTGGAATGAAAAGTGGCCTCCCATTCGGAGGGCCACGCCAAGGCCTTTGAATCCTGCAAGCTCAAGCACTCAGGTTAGGGTCTTGAAATCCATCCAGCTCCACAGTTTCTTTCCTCAGCAGAGGGTCTGACTTTCACTAAAATGAAGAGGTCTGCCAGGATGGAGCTCACATATGGTTTAAATTTGCAGGTTGAGTGTTTAGGAGAGCCCCTCAGCCCCTGCAGCAGCCTTGGGATGGAAAAGAAATGATCCCCTCGGCTGGTGTAGTCTTCTGTGTGCAAGAAGGGCTTAACCCATCCAGGTGTTGGTTTTCACTTAGGACTCAGTATTTTGTCAGCCAGACAAAGCCTTGCGACATCCCAGAAGAGACACTGGTTTAGTGCAAGCTCCGAAAATCTCATTTTATTTCCATTTGGGTTTGTTAAAAAGTTTCCATACCAAAGTGCGTGTGTGCATATTGTATTTTCTTTCAGTATATCTGGTAGCACTCAGAGATTTATAATGTGTGCTGGGCTTCACTGTTTATTGCTAAACCACAAGTCCTGTTCTCCTTCCCAAAGTGGCTCTTTCTCCCTCTTTTTTGAGCACTATTCCGAAGGGCAAACCAGGGTGCTGGTTCCGATTTTCCTTTCTCCTTAACACACACATCTAAACTCTAGCCAATATTTATTTGCTTTGATTTCAAAGATGAGAAAGATGATGTCTACCACCAAGCTCATTTTGACAATATACGATGTTACCAAAAAACTACTGAGAGAGAAATCAAGTCCAGCAATATTCCAATATTATGCAAAAGAGAGTAATCAGACAAAATTAAAGCTTCCTCCTATGACTGAGTCATTCTTCGTCTCTCTCTGAACCTATACCAAAACAAAGCCTTTTGCTGTGTGCACAGAATGCAGTAGAATCCTTCTGCTGTTTCCCCATTTTCTGCAAAAGCCATCATTTCTTTCCATGTGAGAAGTGTAACCTGTCCTGCAGGCCGTCTTAGTTACTGGAATTGCATCTGTGCAAGTAATATTTTTATTTTCCTTCTGTATTGGCCTGATTTTATTAATGTCTTTGTGATTTTTATTCCTACTTTGGTTTTTAAAAACTGTGACTCAACACTGTAAGAACTAAAACGTGTAACATGGTATTAACATTTCTTAATGTTAATTAACTTTCCCGTTCCCTAGGCAAAGAAAGCTCAACTAAATCCTTCCCCTCCTGCTGTTCCTCCACCAGTTGTTCACTTTTCTGTCCGTGTCTCAGTTAAAGGAAAAAACCCCTGTGCCGCCTTCTGCATGGTCTCCCATGCAGAGTATAGTTACTGTCTCCCTAACTTCATCCTTAACGTCTTTATTCTGCTCTTAAGTGCCTCTTCTTAAACCTCCTGTGAATCCCACTTCCCTGCTGCTTCCTTGAGTGTTGTATTTTAAGGTCCGCAGATAATTCAGCCTATCTGAATTTTTCCCATCATTTTACCCATCTGATCTAACCTTGTATTAGCAAAGCGCAGAATGTGGTTGAACAGTGTGTATTGTCATTTTTAACAGTAAGAGCTTAAAAGTAGAGTAGCTATTATTTTATGAAAGGCATTCACATACGGATTTTGGATGGTTGTCAGGACGTCTTCGGTAACACCGCAACAGATTTGGATGCAGAAATCTTGGACATCGGTAGTTGTAATGAGTTAGATTTAAAGGTGGAAAACACAAAGAAGTAATCGGTGTTAATGACCACCTCAACTGAGTATTACATTAGTTACTGATACCCAACATTTTTAAGTAAAATCACATTGATCTCATCATTAATTGGCTGAGATGTCTTGCCAGAGTAGAGTGAGAAACTGCTATTTGCAAAAAGGCATAGTAGAGCCACTGTTTTCGTGTGTATTTTTGGTTGGGAGCAAACAGGTCTATCACTTTACTTTTGCTTGGTGTAGGGCTCCTTTGACAATGGTAATAGATACACAAAAACTTTTTAAAAAAATAGTAAGTCTACACCTTTGCAAAGCTGTTGAAGAGCTTTGATCCTTTGTAAACAGCCCTACAGGAGTGCACTCCCGGGGAGTCAATCCCTACATTCAAGCGGTGCACCCAAGCTTCAAATATAATGTATGGCGGTTATTAGGCACCTCTGAAACAGGCTCTACAAAAGCTGACACTAAGATAGCTAAGAGGAAAGGCTGAGGAGAAGGAATTAAGTTTAAACCCCCGTGGAATTTTACACTTTGCTCTGGGCCAGACTCACAGCAATACATCTCTGAGGGGTTGGCACCATGTCAGGGCAGAAATTTCTGATAAAAAAAAAAAAAAAAGAAGAAAGTCCTTCTCATTTTTTCCCCTCTCCTCCAGTATGCATGCAGTGATTATTAGAGCACTTTAGTTGGATGTTACAGCTTCACTTTTTTTTCAATGGGCAGTAGGATTGGGGTGGCTCTGTACATCGTAACATCATCTCAGTGCCATGGGAAATACACTGATCTGACTGCCTAAGGCACGCAGGCCTCCAGGGGTAGCCGTAACTGCAAGTGGGGAAGAACAGGTGTGGCTTTTATGTATGTATTTTTGTCATCGGGAGCATAAATTCCCTGTAGTGGAAAAATAGATGTTATAAACATACATGTATGAGTGCTCCATTATGGTCTGAGCCTCAGTTGTGAGAATCATTGCCTCGTTTTCTAAGACTGAGCAGATTCAGTTCAAGGTATCACCAAAGGAAAATAGCAGAAAAAACATCTCTGGACCATAGCTGGAAACTAGATCATGGAAATAGATAAATAAAGAGTCAAGTTTCAATGCTTGTTTTGGTGGGGAACTTGTCTGGGGATCTTGGCAGGAGTATACGAACAACTGTTACAACTTAAAAAAAAAAAAAAAAAAACACAAAACCCCCACTTCTAATTGTGCCGGTTTCACAAGCAAAGATCTGATTTATTGTGCTTTTTTAATGCAGCAAAACCAAATACTGGAGAGGAGGGTTAGGTATGAGAGACTGATATGGAAGACCCTGGTTTGGGTGATCAGAGGGTGGGGACAGTGAGAACATGGGGGTGGAGATCTTCTTTGAGAGGAGGCATCTGACAGAAGAGAAACAGAGCAGGAGGCAGGGATACTACTGCTGCCAGCGCTCTACCTAAGTACAATGAATGATCAGGGTTTAAAACTCAATATCCCTCTGCATCCCAAGCATTTGGAAAGGACTGTATTTGAGGATCTAGTCTTGTCCCGCTGCCAGTTGAAACCAAGATCTCTCTTTAATAAGGTGCTAAAAACATAGTCTTTCTCTAATAATGTCATGTTTTTGTTATGGATCCTTGGGACAGAGGGGCAAGTCTAAAATGACGGGGGGGGTTCACAAAACCTGACGAAGTTGTATTTAGGGAATGCCGATGCCATTTACCATAGCTTCGTAGAGGACTGCACAGTCATTGTGTGAACAAGGGGAGCTGAAGCTATGTGAACCTGGGCTAAGGAAAGGTTAAGGTTGGGTAGGCCTAGTACTCCTAAGAGCTGATGGCCAGCCTCTCATTAAAAGTACGCTGGAGGTAGGAGAGCCTCAAGAAGGACAGGAACCACGCAGTTATCCCTCACTGTGCTTCACCTAACTTGCTCCAAACCCTCCAAGTTTTGGAGGATAGGTCTTTCTGTTAAAATACCACCTGGTGCTTCAGCAACAGTTTTCACACTGTCACTCTGCAGCCAAAGACACTACTGCATATCTATGTAGGGTACTAAGAGCTGAAGCCACCTCACTTGTTCTCCCCCAGGAAGAACAGAAGCTCTTAGCAGAAGAGGGATATGACACCTGCCATTGCTGCAGGGACCCTCACAAGCCGCTGCTTGGGCTCAGTAAGGGAGGGAGGCCACTTTTCCCAGAGGCAGTGGGAACACTGCAACCTTGTGGGGCAGCAGAGCTATGGGGTAGGGTGAGGAGCTGGGGCCATCTCGGGGCTGGGAGATCTGAGAAACCCTTGTTTCAACATAGACAATGCTGGAGAGAGGTCTGGGATGGCGTCTACTTCACCTCTTCATCCCTGCGGCATCCCTGGGAGAGCCGCACACCATGTCCCCCATGCCAGTGCACACAGTTGTAGGGTCATGGATCCTGCTACATGCTTTAGGGTTTTCCACAACTCTCCTCTACTTAATGTCTGATGTTACTCGCCCAACGCTGGCTTGCTTGCCCAAGCGTGCAGGAGCTTATTTGTTTTTTAAGCTGTAAATTTAGGCTGTTATCTGCATTGTATACCTGAGGGGTGCTCCTCAAGGTTGCTCGCCTTCCTCCATTTCTCCTCCCCAGTGTTTTAACAGTTTGCCTTTTTCTTTCATGACTCTGGAGTGATTTTTGGTGTGTCATCTTGGGGACTGCTCAGTAAAGCCCTCAGCCACCAAAGGTCAGGCATACCATAGAAATGCTTGTTAATAGGTCTTAGGTGCTGGTTATGTCTAAAACAGCTTTTCCTGGAAAAGGGCAGCTCACATCCCCTGGCCAGCGGCTCTCCGGGACGCTGCAAAGGCACAGGGCCAGGCTGGCATCCACGGTGCACCCCTCTGCAACACACCTCCTGAGAGTGGGGATGGGGGGTGCAGGGGGGTAGTTTAAGGAAGTAAAAAGCTGTTTAGTCACTGCTGCATGTGGGACGAGGGTGCGTTTGGAGTAGGCAAGCCTGCGTGCTCGGCCGGTGCTCTGGGAGATGCTTTTTCCAGCCGGTGCCACCGGCTCAGCGGCCGGGGAGCCGGGCAGCAGCAGCATCTTTGGAGGCAGGGGCGTCTCTCCCCTTCCACGGGGCGGCCGGGCGCCTTTATTCCGGCAAACACAGAAGTTTAAAATAGGATTTTGTTCAATCGGCATAAGTGACGCCGGCTCTATGTATAGTCCGCGCCTTGGACTGGCCAAGTGACGCCCATCTCGGAAAAACCCGGGCCAGTCCGGGACCCCCCCGCAGGGCGACCGGCCACCCTCTGCCCCCCCTCCCCTTTCCCCGAGCGACCGAGCGGGC
>VYZM01017805.1:66513-85993 GCA_013398915.1 Dromas ardeola | reverse complement strand
TGGAGGTGCCGGTGCCCCAGCAGCCGGCCGTCGCCCCCGTCCCGCTGCCCCTCTCGCCCCTGGCTCTCAACCCCGGGGCCTACGGTGCCACGTACATGCTCTACCCCGGCCTCCTGCCCGCCATGCTGCCCGCCAGTGCCCTGCCGCGTCCTCTATCCCACCCAGGCAGCGATGCCAGTGCCCCAGCCGAGCCCGGCAGCCCGGCAACAGCAGAGGCGACTTTTGCCGAGAGCCCCTACTACGTGGCCACCAGCAAGGGCCCACCACCACCCCGACGTGGGGCAACCGAGGCAAAGCCGGTCATCAGCATCACGGCACCAGCCACTGGCCCACGGATCGTCGCACCACCATCCTTCGATGGCACCACCATGCGCTTTGTGGTGGAGCACCGGTGAAGAGCGCAGGTGAGTCGGTGCAGGCTGTTGGGCATGGTGGTCACCAGCAATGGTTAAGGGCCAACCAGGTTACCAGCCAAACGAGAGCTGTGCCACAGCTTTTCCTTGAGGCAGGTAAGTGGCTTGGGGGCCTGCAGATAGGCCCTCACTAGGACTTAAAATATAGGTGTAACATAGAAATGCAAAGGTTACGCATGCCTGTAGATGCAGTTTGGTGTCCCTCAGAGTAGGTAAATAACACTTCGTTTTCACCCGAAGGCAGTTTCAGTAGAAGCACAGTACTTGCTCGTCACACAGCTCATATTTGCACAGCCCAGTGGCTGGAGGGCCCTGCCTCAGTGGGGTCCCTTGGCTCCCGGTGAGAGAACTGCTGCTGGGCACCCCCTCTGGACCTACCTTGCAAGCCATAAAACGACCCCTCTGCCTCAGCAGCGCATCTACAATTCCTCATGTCTTGCTTCTTCCTCCCAAGGGGAGGAGAACGCCCTCCTCTCTCCCCTGAACCCCTGCTTCTCCCCATCCTCGGGAAGAGCGGGAGAGGGGTCTGATGGAGGCAAACCCTGATTTCGGGTCCTTCTTGTTAGCGGGAAGAGGGAACAGGATGCGTGGAGTAGCATCTTCCCCCAGTGCTGTGGGGCTGTGGACAGGGGTGCCCGCAGCTGCCTGCACTGCAGGAGGGCTCCAGCAGAGCCCACGGGCAGTGCTGCAAATCACGATTTTGCACGGCTACTCCGAGCTTGGCCCGCCTCAGTCTCGCCAGTGTCCGGTTACCTGGGGCTGTAACCCAGGGACAGCCTCCAAATTCAGGGATGCGTGAATGGGAGCGTTGAGTGTCTGGAGCAAGAAGGAGGGCACCGGGCTGGGCGTACGGCACACGTCAAAACCAGGGTGCAGGATGTCTTGTGCAAAATAACCAAGGAATGAAGATGTTTCATTTTAAAATAGCTGAAAAATTACAAAGTGCCTTCAGAGTGGGTGTCGCTGCTGCTTTTGCCTCTTGCATTAAAACACAGGGCTCATCTTTGTCACGGGCAGTATTGGGCAGAGCTACCAAAGTCCTTTGTGGCTTACTGAAGACTCGCGGAGTTTCTTCTTGGGGTATATCAAGAGGCAAAGAGAAACAGTGGCAACAGTCAGAGGTTTCGGTTTGTCACCAGTTTGCGCTGAGTTTTGTTTGGGTCGCATACTTGAGGGTAAATTTTTTCTGCCGGTGTTTGTGTCATCTTTTTTTGCTCCCGTAGTTCTTTTAATTTGCATCATCTGCTGCAGTGTAGTAGATTATTTGTTGAATGAAGCCTTACTGAAATGATTTATGCACTTACTTCTCTGCTTGTAAATACTTTGTCTCAGAAATGCCATTCTTTTATCCTGGATAGAAACAAAGTTGTTTTCGTTACCCCTTATGAGGTCACTCAGGATAGGCAAAGTACCAATTGAATTTGAGCTCTGTACTCAATTTGATCTTGTCAGTGAAGTCTTCAAAACTGAAGACTAAACTGAAGAGTATTTAGATAAAATGCAAAAAGTATTTGATTTTTCCATTTGCTCTTAAGGCTAGGTTCAGACCCCTAGCACAAGGAATCAGTTATTTGTGAGACTTTGGTTTAGACACTCGCTGTTTTTGAAAAGGATATTTCTTCCTTACAGCAACGATCTAAATGAAAAGCCCTAGCTTCTTGATCTTATTTCACTTGTTAAAAGTCAAACATATTTCCCAGTGTGATTTGCCCCTCGTTTCCCAGGGGTTATCCTGCCATGCCACGCAGGTAGCTTGCCTGCAATGCCTGGTGTACCACTGTGGCGGGTGATGCTCTCGGCAAATTGCTCTTTCGTATTGGTGACGTTAACTGCATCGATGCTCGGCTTTTCTCCGTGATGTCAGAGCTCTACCTTTGCGAGGGTGGTGTGAAAGCTGCCCCAAAAGATCAGTGATGCAGAAACTTTTGCACTCATTACAGAAGGTTGTTCAGCAGTTTGAAGACTTTCATCTTTTACCTTTAGTGATGCCAAGTGCATGTTGCCGAATACAGAGAGGGATGCCCCCTCCCTGCCGTCTCGGACCTGCTGAGGTAGGCAGGTGTCCTGCCCGTGTATAATGGATGCGTTGTGGGGTTTTTTTTCCTCAACCTGTTCTGAAAGTCAGTAAAACAAATACTTTTAACTGTGTGCTACAAGACGCATTTAGCTTGTCATCAGACTTTGGTTATTCATATAGCTCTTAGTGGAAAATAACATAAATAACATATATGCCAGAGGGGAGTCGCATCTATAGCCTTCTTCCCAGTGTTCTGTTCTGTCCTTGTACCTACTCAGCATTTTCGTTCACCTACATAACTTTAATGTCCCTGTGGATATTTTTTCTCTTCTTCTTTCTTTTATTATCTGCTTTTTTTCCCCTCCCTTCTTTTCCTATATCTCTTTTGTCTTTCTCATCCTAATTAAACACATTTGTTTGCTTGGGGTAGTGTTTTTCCCCTAACAAGAACAGCAGTATAATTTCATATGAATCAGAAGCCGTTGATAGCTTTTTCGTTCCAATTGCTTTCACATCAGATCAGTGTTTCTTTGATGACAGCAATGCTGTGCATATCCTAAAATGGATTTTAAACCAGCCAGATTTCATTGCATGAGCATGAGGTTTGAATAAAATACTGTCCTTTCAGGTCTTTTTTTTACTAGCCAAAATAAGCTGAATGAATGCTCTTTCTTTCCACTCTTGTATTTCTTTCTGCACCACACGTAATCTCTGCCTTCCCTCTTTACTCGATTTTGTTCACGTGTTCATTCACAAACTGTGTCACCGTGTCAAGGACTGCTCCATTTTTGGTCTCTGTCACCTCTTGGAGATCAGCGTGACAGAGCTGACTTGACGCTTTGGTGGTGGTGTGATGCCCGTGGCGCTGTCGGCACCGAACCCTTTGCACGTCTGCTGCTCTTTCAGCGCTTCTCCCTGTGGCCGGTGCTCTTTCCTGCATAGTCAATGGGGATAAAATGGATCCTATCAATTTGGATTCTGGCAAAATCCAAGATAAAAGGTGCAGTTTCTGAACAATTCTCAGATTTTTGATAGGTGGCAAATATTAGAGAATATGTACGTGTTTCTGAGAGATATCACGAGGTGACTTCCCCCCCCCTCCTCTTTTTTCACAGCAGTTGGCGAGCTTTTAGCAACATGGTTTTTGCCTGGATTTTTCTGCTGCACTTCTTTCTTCATATAAAAAAAAAATATGCTAATTTTCAGTTCTAGTAAATTTGCCATATCTGCCCGCATTAGCATCCAGACAACGCCAACCTGTAGCAAGCAGTTTGCCTAAAGGGAGCTTGTTCCCAGCCTAAATGACTGCAAAAGTCTTTTTTTAACTTTCTTATCTATTTCCACAATATACTCTGGGGAGTTTATGCCTTGTTTTAGGTAAATAAACGAGAAAATAACATGTAGCAAAGTAGAAAGTAACTGTAGTAAGTTGTACTGCCAGTATTAGAAGGGTATTTTTCCTTGCTCTGTTCAAACATGTGCCTGAACTGAAGCCACCTGTTAGTTACAGGAATACACGGGGCATTTATTTTTGTGGTGAAAGTAGGCTAAGGCGAATGTGAGCAGTTCTTTCACCAAAGTAGGCAAATGTACTTATTAGTTGTGTTTCTTCCTACCTGCCATCAGACAATCTATGCTTGCCTTTTAAAAGTAATTTTGCGTAGATAGCATATATGAATGATTTTTTTAAAAGCTTATAAATTGATATTTTTAAACTCTGTTTTTGTTGTGCCCTATTCAGCAAAAGGTATATTCTACATTGTTAAGTCAAAAAGTCAGCTTACAGTGAAATATGCAGTACATAGGATTTACTTATGCTGATGCCTTCGCTGAGAATTTAGTAAAGCACCTGCACAATTTTAGTGGAAAATACAGGAATATTCCAAGAACTAAAAGGGCCTTAGCATTTGATCTAATAAAGCAGTCTGTAAATGCAAACTGAGGAAATGTTTAAGGGGGCCTGCAGGAAAGCTGGAGAGGGACTTTTTACAAGGGCATGTAGTGATAGGACGAGGGGTGATGGCTTCAAACTGGAAGAGGGGAGATTCAGATTAGATATCAGGAAGAAATTCTTTACTGTGTGGGTGGTGAGGCACTGGAACTGGTTGTCCAGGGAAGTTGTGGATGCCCCATCCCGGGAAGTGTTCAAGGCCAGGCTGGATGGGGCTTTGAGCAGCCTGGTCTAGTGGGAGGTGTCCCTGCCCAGGGCAGGGGGGTTGGAACTAGATGATCTTTAAGGTCCCTTCCAACCTAAACCATTCTATGATTCTGTGAAATAGTGCTTAACATCGATACCAATGAAAGTTAATTGTGAGCTTAATTACTTTTCTTGTCTGGGATGCTTTCCTGGGCCAGTATTTAAGTCTTAACTCTACAAATCTTGGAACACATGATTACGGGTTGTTTCACTTTTGCTTACGTACACCATGCCAGATGCTGTGTTTGTAAGTGAAGTGCTCCGGTCTTTAACTTCTGGAGGGATCGCTTAAATCCCAGATGGAACGCTTTTCTGTCTACCTGTCGGGGGGGGGGGGCTCCCCAGGACCAGCCCGCGGGGAACTGCGGGGTCGTAAGGCACCACATGTTTCACATCTCGAGCAGCAAGGATCAGTTCTGCTCAAAAAATAAGGCTGCCAAGGACTGACTCGGTTTAAAAAGGTCAAATGCTATTGGCAGTGGTTTAGGAAATTAGTAGCAAGAGTAGTATGACAACGGAGGCAATACTGTGAACTTCTCCGGACTAGTAAAGGTTGCTCAAATGGTTGTGGCAGCTCTCTAACAATCTACTTTTTATTAATGATGCTTTACTGTTTGTTTGTTTGTTTTTTTTTACAGGGCTGAGGAAGAAGAATCACGCTCCTTTAATCTGAGACACACTCGGTAACGTTCATCCTAAAAACTGCTTCTACAGTTTTCTCATTTTTTTTGCTTCACCATACAAAACAAGTGTGTAAGTTTCTTGTTTTCTCCTAAATACCCCCCCAATTTTGGAGTACGCATACATTTAATTATGCAAGCCACACGAAATTTACAGCATTATTTTCTGCAAAGTTGTTTTTATGTGGAAGCCAATCCTCAGGCTCTGGGGGGTGACGCTGTGCTGGTGGCTGGCGGCAGTAGTGCCACTACAGCTCTTTGTAAAACGTGGGCTGTAAATGCAGCAGCGTTTCGGTGTGGACCGACACGCAGCTTCGTGCAGGTCCCTGGAACGCATTGTGATGATCCAGGGCAGCCCTGCAACTCTTAAAAAAAAAAGATAAATTAAAGCCCTCAGCGCCCTCCCATTGCAGTAAATGAGGGTCTTCCCCATAGGTTTCGGTGACAATTTGCGATCCGATGTCTGTTTTGAACTCTGTACTTCTGCACTTGGAATTGCAAACGGAGAGATCTGTAGTGTTAGGATTATCGTTAGTGTTTATTTTTTGGCATGGTTCAGAACGGGTTGTGTAAATGTCAGAAAACACATTTGATTGATTTTGGGTTTTGTTTGCTCCTCTGTACTGTGTTGAACATCACAAGTTGCCTTAATTATGACAGTGTTTAAATACTGGAAAGCCAGAAATTGAATGTAATATTTTTAGATCCTGATTCTAAAGGAGAGGACAGCATTTATTTTTCTGTAAGACTGCACTCCATTCTTCCTTAAATTGCAACATTGCTGAAAACATAATCCTAGTGATTCCCCTGTGAGGGGAGTTTTTTAATGTTACAGCCCCAGTGGTATGTACTCAGTTTTTAGCTGTTGTTTGGCAGGTTTATCTGAGGGCTACATCCACACTATCTGTATTTGCTAAGAAAATATTTCTCTTTTGAACAAGAAAATATAAAATAAATATAAAAATGCAGTGATATTTATGTGCATATGTCAAACTCTACTTAAACTGATTCTTTTATTGCCAGCAACCAGTTTGTCTCAGCAAAAGAGATTTGTTACCAGGACAGTAGAACTAAACTACAATAGTGTGTTCCCTGCTCAAAATTTCAGTTCAGTGAAGCACTTTGGGAAGCCAATAAATGTAACATCAAGCCTAAATTATTTACCATTTAACAAGCATTATTTAGCACAAAGCTTTCTTGAGGAAACAGGTTGGAAATTTAAAATCTAAATGCAAAACCCGAAAGTCTATACTGAAGCATTTTCCTACAGCAGGATTTTCCTGCACCTGTTCTCAAGGTTTCCTGCTGCAAAGGAAGTCTCAGGGTTTCCCATTCTTAAAGAAGGCCCCAGGTTTTCATTTTCCTGAGTAACTCACAAGGTACAGAAAACTCAGCTGCAACTGTCTTTAACCATACGTGTGCGATTCTATTTCAACGCCATTTATTTGTTTACAGGCACAAATTGAAATTGCCCTCAGGATGAAATGCACTGCAAGTATACAGATAGTGAGTGACTTAACACGTGTCTTCTCATTTCTCTTCATCGTTGCGGAAATCCAATGCAAAAAACACTATCCTAACCTTTTTAAAAGAGCTTGGTGTGCCTGGCTAGAGCATGTATCCTGTAAGCTTAGTCCCCGTGCTCTTTGGTTGCCGGGTTTACAGTTACAAGCTCTAACTTCCTACGGGGATTCGGGCTGGATGCCTCTTAAAGAAAATGAATGCTGCTTCACTGTTTTCACAACTGATTAAGTCCGTACAGGTTACTAGGAGAGTATCGGTGTTAAACGAACCAGTACTTGGGACTGCAGGGCAGTGCAGGTACCAGAGTAGATCGTCCACTGTGACACACGTGTGCAGGGTATGTACATTATAATACTAGCATCTGTGTTTAAAACTGTTTTGTCCTATCTTTTCCTCTATCGGTGCTTGGGGCGAACTTTCACGTTGCAGTTTACAAGATACAGGTTTGCACGCACAAACTCAGGGTTTACAGTTTCACCCGCTGTACTTGAAAGGAAAAAAATGCAGAGAAAAAAAGCGCCCAGGATTTCAACATGTATTTGTTGGAGGAAAATTTTGCAGAGTTTTTTTTAACTGCCCGTGGAGACGAAAGCCATGAAATGAGGCAATGCCACCAGCTATTTATTTTCTCAGGGGAGATTTCTTCAGTGGAATGTGTCAATTCTAATGTCAAACAGTGTTTGCTTAATTTTGTCTATTACTAAAGACACTCCATGTTTGCATCAGGGGGTCAGTTTTGCAAGGAGCTGCGCTTCGCAGACCCAGTCCAGCCAAGCCTTCACGTGCATCTCTTAATATACAAATACCAAAGCAAATTCCTGGGAATTTCAGTGGAAGCGCAGTCTCTTTGGGTGTTTTTTTTTTTTGACCCATCAACACAACGCTTTGCTGAACTTGGCCCAGGGCGCCTTGCAGACCCAAGTCCTGGGTTCTTCAGTTTATACGTATAAAACCAGAGCTCCGGGCTTGAGTCTAGCCGGACCCAGCAGATAGTGCCGTGAAAGGTCGACAGAAAAAAAAGTCCGGTAATATGGTGCTCCTCCATGTGTACCCAGTGGTGAATTTCTCCAGCTGATGGGGTGATGTGTGACCACATATCTTGGATTAGAGTCAAGCCCTCCGTGTCAGGGTTCACAGGCTGCTAGTATTATATGTTTCACGGTGCAGTCATAGTACGTTACAGCTGAAATTCACCCCGCGTGCAAAGCAGGGCAAAATCCTGTGCACCACTCAAGCTCCCCCCCAGCCCTGCCGCCGGGGTTCGGGGTCAGCAACAGCCAGCCAGACACTTCCCCGCCTGTTAGGTCAGGATCCAATTAAAAGTTTGCGCGGGACTGGAGTGGTGCACGAATGTTGTTCTGCTGCTTTATCGCAGGGTCGGTTTCGCTCGGTTAAATTTAATCCTTGGTGAATCACTTGGTGAATGATTTAAAATTTATTTATGGGTTGTGTGGTTGGGTTTTTTGTTTTCTTGTCTGCATTCAAAGCTGCCTTTACTCTCTAGTGTTGATGGCCAAAGTGTCATTCCTTATGCTTATAAATTACCATTAACTTGTGGCTACCTGAGAACACATACACTACTTTAAAAATGCTTGTGTTTTTTTCCCCCTTTTTCTTCTTTTTTTTTTTTCTCTTTTCTTTCTGCACCCTTTTTTACGGAGGTGGGTTATCATTGTAAAGATATTTAAAAGTGCAAATGTGAAGTAAGGATAATGATTGTTAAGAGGATGTGGGTGGTATGTCTGATGAGAGAGCGGTGGGCTATAAGGCAAAGGGGAAAATGCCGTGAACGCATTGTGTTGATGATTGTTGCCTGTGGGGGGAAAAAAATTTTAAAAAGAAGATATACGACTGGAGAAAAATGAACTCTCTGAGCTGCTCTCAACGTAGACAACACTGTGGCAAGTGCGTAGCCGAAGCCCCAAGCGATGCCACTGCAGGATGCCGTGAGCCTGGGATTGAAGGACCAGGGAGTCGCTCCGAGAATTGCACTAGCAGCGTGTTGCTCATCGGGAACGCTTCAGCACGTCACGACCACACGAGAACGGACTGTCTGAAACCGCTGAGTACCAAAGTTTGTAACTGAACGAGTTAGCATTTGTTATCATGTTGGGGTTTTTTGTTGGTTGGTTTTTTTTTTTTTTTTGAATGTTATGATAAATAAAATGTATTTTTCAGTAAAAGACACACTGCAAGTAAGCCTGCAGTTCCCTGCTTGGTCGTATGTTTGTGAAGTCACCTTTGCTGTTGTGCAGAACAAGTGATAACAGAGGCATTGCTTGGTTCAACGTGTAAACAGTAACAGAAGAAAAGGTTTCAGCGGAGAGCGGATCCGAAACCCCGCACTTGGAGTCTGCCCAAGTTTGTCCCAGTGTTGTAAGTCTCTTTCTGACCCAATCTCACTGTTTTGTCTGCCCTCTTAGGACAAGGGGAGGTTGGGGGCATTGCTTCGTTTGACTTTCTTTGATTATTTTTTTTCCCCCAGCTATAACTCAAATGAGAAAAGAACTCCCCAGTTTCAGTGGACTAACTTTGAGCGGTGTATGAGTTTGGGCATCCGAAGAACTGCATCTTTGTCTGTTGTAATGTGGTCAGAGAGAGCAATCGGCAGGGTGAATAACTTTTTTCTGCTCGTTCTCTATGTTATTTTCATTGTCTAATATTGTGATACGACCAAAAATAGGATCACTTTATTAGTGGATAGCAGTATTGCTTGAATTATTTCTAGGAAAAATCTTTTGCTGCTTTGATGTGTTCCTTCTATGCTAGTGGAGATTGAGTAGCTTTCTGACGTTAAGTCCAAATGTTTAAAGAAGCACTAGTAAAACACCGAAAAAACCACAAAATGGACTTGAAAACTAAAAGATTTGTTTTGCAGTTAAAAAGAACACTTTCACCTCTCATTTTTCAGTACATAAAGGGCACGTTATAATGGTCTTCCGTTTAATCATGTGCCCTAGATGCTTAAAGGAAAAGAGATTCCCACCTCATTATTTATCTGCAAGTAATACAATATGAAGACATCTACTGTGAATTTGCTGTATCATTCCAAGACATCGCTACAGGGCCTTCTTACCTCACTGGATGCACAAGTTTACTGGTAAAACAGTGATTTGGTGTTGGTGACGTTCTCTCTCTCTCTCTTTCTGGATTCTTTGAAATTTGTACCTTGGCATTGACTTCAGAATAGACTTTACCAGTGACTTCTCTGCCCATGTATAGTTAGTGATTCCTATACAGAGATACAAATGGATTAATTGGCAGAGCCAAAAGACTTAAGAGAGGCATGAGAGTAGATATTGAAAAGAAGAATTGGGAAAAGGGGAGAATGAAGTGGGGAGGGCACAGCCTCACAGCATTAGCTCAACAGGAGCGACCTGGGTGGCCGCAGGAGGTCAAAGGATGACCAAACCAAAACCAAATTAATAGTGGGTGTGCGGAGCGGAGAGAAAGGCTTTAGGTCACTTTGTTCAAACTAGAGGAGCCTGAAATTGCAAAGGGACTTGGGGTTGTCAACAGGAAAATTTGGGAACTGCTCCTTTATTTTGCTCCAAGAAGAGCTCCTGGAGCCTGATTTCAGTGGACCTCTGTAACGAGCTCTTCGCTGCTGTTTCTCACCATAGATGGACCTTTTAAGCTCACACCTCTACAAAAGAGGTAAAAATTAAATAAGCTGAGACACACAAACTCTAACCTTTCCCTAAGGGGCTCACTCTTGCAGCCAGTGTTTGTCCAACAGCAATGGGCCTCGTGCTACAAGAACCCACTGAGATTCCTCAATAAGCTGTGCCAGGGCTTGATGAGTAAATAAAAAAGCATTTCTTAGGATACCTTAAATTAAACTGGGAAGTCAGGTGAGATATGTCTGGGATTTTCAAGGATTGGTGGAGAAAATCTTACAAGTTTCTAAATAGTCTTTAAAACATTGCTGGTAGGAATGACAAGACCAAAAGGTAGAAATGCAGCCATTTTTGTCAGGAGGAGTGGGAACGAAGCCAAATGAGAAGCAGGTAATTCCCATAATCTGCCTTAGATGCCAGATCTAAGCAAGCTATCCCAGATAAAACAAAGCACTTAAAAAAAAAAAAAGCACTTCTTTTAGAATTGCAGTCATCTTGGATTGTTGCTCTTGAGAACAAGTAATCTGCTTGCCGAACCCAAACTGTATCCCTAGTCTATCCAGCTGTTTTATTTTTTATCATCTAGTTGCCAAATTCGCCCCTGACGCTGCAGAACGGCGCCTGCCAGCCCAGCTCTGCCACTGTCCCGCTTTCCATTCACCTCTGCTGGGCAAGGCGCATGGTTCAAGTTGAAAATGTGGTCTAAAAACCTTGCTCAGCCGGGACTTCTGTTTATTTTGCTATTTTTAACAAATCCTCCTGTGTGCTAAGGTGAGACTGCAGCATGCATTATATGGCCTTGTAACTGCTAAAACGTATGTGTACTTAAGGACTGCAGTTCCTTCTATGCTGTGCAGCCAAATTCTCTACGAGATGCTCTCAGTAAGCTAGAGTTGCCTTTATAAGTAACGTGCATTCATTGGAAATCGGTATTTCACAAGTTGTTGCATGTGTGTTAGCCCTAGCACCTTTCACCCAGTATCAATTAATTTTATTAAAAGTAAAATAGTTAAAATTATGATCTTGTTCCTACTAGCAAAGGAAAAGGCAGGTGCTGTCAGCGTGGTTGCAGGCTGCTCTGAGATCATGCCGGTTTACACCCGTGCATCTCCGGCTAGTATCCATTATTGGTAGGAAAGAATGCGTTTTACCAGCAGTTTTTTATGGTCAAGTGTTACAAAAATGATGATGCTTAGGCCTCATATCTGCTAAGCTGTACTGCGCTGATGGCTTAACTCATAACCTCGTGGGGTGGTCTGCCTTCCAGGCCATTGATCTTTATGTTTCCCTGTGCTTTCTGCACCAGAATATGTTTAGGAGTGGAGTGAGACTCTGAATCCTGGAATTTGAATATCTTTTGAAGAGTATATGAGAAATACTCTTTAAAAATAGGCACTCCTTGAAACTTTAAGGGGAAAGTTTCAAAATCTCTTTTGCTTTTTGGACTTAGCTGAACTATCATTGCACTGTTCTTTCTGTGGCTTCCAATTAGAAAGGATGGAGCATTTGTTTACTTCTCTAAGCTTCACATATGAATTATAGTTTAATTGCTAATTGCTACCATTACTGATTATTTAAAAGTACACATAATAGCCATTATTAAAGATGTACGTTGCGTGTTTGTGACAAACCCCCCCTGATTTGATAAATGCTCATAGTGTTTGCTTTGGTTGTAACCCCAAGTGCGTTTTCACTTCAAATGCAGGCTTAAGCAATGTATTAGTTTCACCTTATTTTTAGAAGATTGTCAGTTTTGTTGTTTCCGTAGCTATGGAGCCCGCATAAGGAAGCCGCGGCCTTCCATTGCCCAGCTGTTGGACTAAACCCCTTCTGGAATCCCCATTATGTCCAGCTGTTGGGGTCAGATAGCTTCAGAAGCAAGTGTATTGCTGCAGTACCAGGGGGTGTCCACGAGGACACGTATCACTTCTGAAGGAGCAACGTGGTCCTCAGAGGCTCCATTTGATTTAGTTTCAAGGGATGTTGTCAAAGCTGTGGAAGCCCCGGAACTGCCCTTACAGGCTGGTTGTCCCATTCTGAAAGACCAGTTTTTCAGTGATTTTCCTCAATAAGCTATGCCAGGGCTTGATGAGTAAATAAAAAAGCAAAACACACAGGTCAGTATCCCTGGGAGACTTGATGTATTTAAGTTAAACAGACCTGTGCATTTCACGTGAAAGAGAAGCAAACCTGGTGTCATTGGCTTAGATACTTGGCAGTATTCGGATTAGCTTTCGTGATTGGAAAATATTTTATGTTATGCTTTTTCAAAAGTGAGCATCGATGTCACATTATTTTTATGTGCCAAAGGGCCCCGTTTTACAGGCAGGCATTCAGAAGGTTCTTGGATTTTATAAAATTGCGAGGGGGGAAGCCTTGCAGTGGGATTGCTGATAAAAGATACAGATCGTACAGATACAAATTGCATTATCTAGAACCTTTTTATTCTGATTTTGGGTTGTGAAGTCATGGGCGAGCCTGGCAGACTGTTGATGGAAATTGGGATGTGGAGTTGAGGTTGTCATCTGTTGATATCTCAATCCTCTACAAGTGAAATAGTGATGATAGCTATTTCTTTGTGCCACCCTTTGTCCACCTGCTATATTTAGGGTGTCAGATCCCTGCAGGAGGAGACTGCCTCTTTCTAGGTGTGGGAATACTTAGCCCTGATCTTATTTTTGTTTTATATGACATAAATAGCAAGTAGTAATAACAAATGTAAAAGCTTGCCTTCAGTTTCAGTTCCTAAAACAATAGTGGAGGTATCAAACAGTGGCTACAACAGAGGGTGCAGACCTTGAGCGTGGATATTGAGGGGAAGGGACAGCTTTGTGGGAGCCTTGCTGCAAGAAGGAGGACTGTGTTTGGGGAGAATTAGGGGAGGTTTGGAAGGGAGGAAGGAGAAACTGCCCCTTGCTGGGGGAGGAGGAATGGCTGGGGATGGGATGCTGCGTAGAATCTTCAGGAGAGGAGTGAAAGAGGGCATTTAAGGCTGAGGATCAGGAGGAGGTTTGCTGGCAGTGCTGGCCATGTTATTTTACAGGCTGATGTCACTGCCAGCAGCGTTGGCATCCCTTTGGCCTTAACTCGTCTCTGCTACGTGTCAACGCTGAAGAGGGACACCTTGGTCTTACCTCTGGGCAGAGGATTTGGGCTGGCACCTGAGCATGGGATGCATCCTGCCTGGGGTCTGCACCACTCCAGTCTCCTGACTAGAGGGGGAGCCCAGGACAAGTGGGTGTCCAACTTACATTATTGGTTCCTCTGTGGTGGTGAACAAAAGGGTTCCTCTTGCCCCTATCAACACTATTCCTTCCCCAACGAGAGGCTTTCCCAACCCAGAAGGTAACAGACAAAATGCAAGACTGAAAACAAAACAATTTTTTCACGCTGTATTTTTACCTGTTTTATTTATGCTTTGACTAGAAGTGTGTCAGCACTTTCAGGAAAGACAACAAGCAGACTCTTTCATCCCATTGATAGTTTGATTTTTGCAGATTTCTGCACTCTTGTTTTTTTACAACACAAAAGAATTTGGAATTTTTTTTATTCTCGTAATACATTTTTTTTTTTATGACAAGCTATGAGTTTTTCCTGCCGGGTTTTGTTTTTTTGAAAAACAATTGTTCCTGGCTTTTTAATTTACTTTCTTGTGACCAGCACTCACCCACCTTGTCCTATAAAAACTAAATCAGACGGATCATGTCAGAGATCAGCTGAGCTGGGATGAGGTATACTCTTTCCTACTCTGCAACATTGTTGTAAATGTAAAACTTTTTTTTTTTTTTTTACACAGTCCCTGTGAAGACACTGCTCGAACGAGCAAAAGGTATAAGTCATTTTAATCGGAGGACTTGTAGGAGCAGCGATTACTTTTTGGCATTGAAATATGAGCCTAACTTACCTAGAAGAAAATGTTCTGGCTCTGCACAGGCTTTGCTAGACTCTGCATTCAAAATACATTTATTTCAGGACCTTTTCCTTCATCATAGTTCAGAATTGCCTTAGTGGGTGCTCATTTTTTGAAATACACCTGCCTTGATTACACACAGGAACAGAAATTTTTAGAAGGCAACCTTGGAGAGCAACGAGTGTTGGCTTAACTCTGCTCCTGGTGATAATTACAGAAATTATATCAATGATTTCAATGGGAACAGAATTAAGGCAACCGTAAGTACTCCTGGAAATGTTACCCCACATTTTTAATCGATTCTATTTAACTATAGCAGTTAATAAAAAACCCCAGAATGTTAAATAATAATAATAATAATAATAATCAGGCTCTGTCTGCTTAAAAAAAGGGAAAATCCTTTAAAATCATGTAAAATAAAGCCTGCTTTTTTGTAAACAGGCAATACTGAGTAAGCAGGAATTCATGGTCCCATTTAGATGTTAATTGTATTTGAATATTTGAATGAGGATTGGTCATAGGCCTAAAACACCTAAATACTTTAAAATATATCTATAAATAATCATTCTTTATACATCATAATTGTTCTTACTGCATGTCAAAAACATGGACTTCTGTATTCCCCAAGAAAGAAAAATGAGGGGTTATTTTTGCTTTTGGCATGAAAATGTAAAAATAAAGAACTAGCACCACCCTTAAGGGAGTGCATGGAATACTACCAAATTGGTCTTTATTTGCCTTAGCTTTTTTTTTTACAAAAGTCTTAAATATAGGTTAATATGTAAACACTGTGCACGCACTGAGAGCTTGATCCTGGCCTGTTGAAATCAATGGCAAATTTCCCATTAACTGCAGTAGTGCAAGATCAAGCTCCAAGTTAGCAGGGTACGTACAAGCCGAAGTCGTTGAGGGAGCCATGGATTCAGGAAAGCAAAAGCTCGGGTGCTCGTTTCAGAACCAGTTGCTGGAGGAATCGGACTTCGCGCCGAAAACCTTCCTGCACATGTTGGAGTTTTCTTGATGGAGAGGGAATTCATTGCCTGCCAACAGTTCTGCTTTCCCTCTCTTTGCAGTGTACCGTCTGCCAGAGGGGAGACTTTCATACTTGGTCACGTAACGCCTGTAAAGACACAATGTGGTGGTCTGGCATTAGCACATTTATGCAAAATCTGTACCCTGTATGTGAAGCTAGAGATAAACACTTTACACGCAGAGGAGATTACACTTCCGCAATGTGTAGGTATAATCAGAAGGTGGTTTAGTATCTGCAGAATAACAGATACTGTTTTCTTAGGATTTCCTGGAGATCCCTGACTTCCTTAGTTCCTCTCAGGCTTACCACCTTTTGGATCAGAAAAGCCTGAATGGAAATCTGGCACAGGCTCTGCAAATGTTATCACCCTTAGGTCTCAGCAAATAGGGATTAGGAGGGAGTAGTAAACTCAGCTTCTCAGACGGCAATGCAATTACTACTCTTTGCCTACCAGAACGCATCTCCTTTACCTTATTGCACAGTTGTTTAGTTTTCAGGGAAGTTGGCGGCTTAATAAAATATGATGGAACACAATGGTTTCAAGAGCTTAACACACCAGGTACTTTTGTTGACACTAGTAAATAGCAGATGTTGAAGAAAACTTTCCACTTCAGCTAGTTTATGGCTCTGCACTTACTCTCTTAACAGTGTAACAGAAAGCTACTGCTGGCAGAGTTTCAGGTCACCATCAGAACTGATCGTACGTGAGGGGAGCAGTGTCCTGCCACTTCAGTTAGTTAACTTGCAAAACCAAATTAGAAAATTGGACTAAAATGCACATTCGGAGCAAGTTGTGATCTTCAAAAAGTCCTTTCTGAATCTCAGGGGGTGAGGGACAGGGAAGAATGGGTTAGCAGAGAGACTGGTGTGTGTAACAGCCTGCGCTGCACCTGACTGTGCTAGGCTGAAATTTGGCCTCTGTTGTTAATCCCTCCTGGCTGGGAACACCAAAAGTTCCAGATTCAGCAGCTGGCTGGAAGGACGCCTCAGAAATTGTGTGCTCTTAGCTCTTACCTGAACGGCGACTCGACTCTGTCCATCTGCATACAGACTAAAAATGGGTACTGTGAAAACTGCACTGTGGAGATGAAGTCTAATGCCGTTTCTACTTCCAAAGTGGTTTCCATACCAGTTTTTACAAAGAAGGAATCCACCTCAGTGTTACCAGCTATAAACATGGCTACCCTGCAAATAAATTCAGGCATTACAATTAATTCAAAACACATTAAGAAAGAGGAAATTAAATTGCAAACAGTCCTACCACCTTTACATACAAACTGGCCTCAAAGGAGCCCGTTCTTCAGGAGAAGGTATATAAATTCAGATGAGACCAGTGGGAACTGGTATTACCCAGGTGGAAAGGAGGAGAGAAGTACAAGTGTTCTCTCAAGCAAATTTTAACTCATCTGCAACGTCTTTTATATTTAAATTCTTCTCATTGGGACTACTGGGGCTCAGGAGCCTGAGCTCTCTACAGCTACAGCACGCGCTGGGAGTATCTCACCGGTTCTTGACGTTGGTTTTGGATTCCCTGTACCACAGGCTGAACTCCATCCCTCCAGAGATGTCGATGGCCAGGCCACCCAGGAACTCCGTGCTGGCCCTCGGCCCGGACTGCAGCTGAAACTCCTAGAGCCATCAGAAAGCACAGGTAACAGCCCTGTTACTGACCGCAGACCTCCGTGGTTTCCTTACTCCCTTTTGTATTGTGATCATGCCACTGGTCATTTTGCACGAAGAAAAAGGAACTGGCAACTTTTCTGAAAGGGTGGACAAAACACCCCTGATGTACCCCGCTCCCTGGAAAATGGGATGAGGCTAAGGTGAGGTGCCTTGCATCCTTCCCCTCTCCCTTATGTGCCAGCTGGTGTAATTTCTGCAAGGAGTATCACTGCAAGGGGTATCATGGCCTCTGCCTCCAAGAGTGACCACACAAGCCTCACGGAGGCTCTGCTGGCACTCCAGCTAAGTCAGATGAAACTCCTCATTGGAGCCCCAGCGATGGTGGGGTGTGGTGTGGCTTCTTCAGCGCACCCGAAGGCTGCAAAGCAAAGCAAACCAAAACACTGCACGCAGCTGTGCGGTGTGTAGTGGCTCTGAACCCACCGTATGGCAGGAATTACGTCTTCAGTGGCTGGGTGGCCAAACCCATAAGCTAGTGCACCTTAATTGGTGCATTAGAGTCTGTTTCAGAAGTGATAATAGAGCTCAGGGTCATGGGAGCTCATTACTTTTAAGTTTTGACACACAGCCAAGATTTTAAGGTTCACTCAGCTTGGCAATCTAACTCACTTCATACAGTTGTCCTGCTTCCCTAAGAACTAGTGGATTAATTAACTGTTTTAAAAGAACCGTTAATTTGGGAAAAGTTTATTTTGATCTTATCCCTCACATACAGGACACTTTCTCCTCTATCCCAGCTGGTTTTTGCCCTCCCTCCAGGTTTCTGTGCCTGTGGTATTCTCAGCACCTGTAATGCTGCAGGCATTGGTAGAATGTGTGAATATTCCATTTTCTCCCCCTTTTTGATGTCCAGGCATTTTAAATGTCTCTCTTCTCTTCCTAGCTATTCAGTAGCCCAGTGGTTCCAGCTAATGTCGTCCCAAGATTTAAGAAGCAAGCAGAGTCAGTTTGGCTTCCTAATCCCTATAGCAAGGAGCAACATATGGGGAGGCTTTTATTCAGAGCATTAAAGTTTTCCTGAGTTTTCCTGCCGTAATCGAGGACTTGGATAATTATGGTGGCTGTATATGGTTACTTCACCTTTTAGGGTAAATAAACCACCTCTGAATCTCTGGCAGAACCAAGTTGGTAGTCAGTTGCTTGCTGAAGTGGGCTTGAGATTTAATATAAGAATGTAGTCGGCTGGCAGTGGCTTATAAATCCAGCACGCCCACAGCAAGTGTGGTCATATTGTGCTCGGATTTCTTATTTTCACACAAGTTAAAATCCCGGATCAGAATTGTGCTGTTTCTGAAATCAGAGGGAGTTTTTCTACTGACTGCAATGGGGCAAGGAATACTTTCCTTGTCAGTCTGTTTGGGTGTGGAAATAAAGCTTGTTTTGCTTTATTTTAGTTTGGTTTTCATTGGGCCTGAATTGGTGGGTAGCTGTTAATGAGCAAGGAGGTAACAGCACACATTCTGGCAGAGACATGTACACACAACCAGAGGAGCAGGTATTTTTAGAGGCATTGTCAGATTGCACCTAATAATATTAGAGTAGGCTTGGTTTGTAATGGCTGCACAGTTTAAAGCTTTAAAGGCTACCTAGAATTAAGTCAGGTTTGTCACTGAAGCCAGCAGAGAAGCCAAGGAGCACTTGTCTTGTGTTTTACTAGCTCATCTATTTCCTTATTTAGAGCTCAGTCCTGTCCTTCGCCTCATGTGCAAATCCAATCCAGGCTGATGGGAGGTGTAAGTCACAGGGACCCAGCCTCCTCAGGAGCAGTATTTTCCTTTCCCTTCCTATTTTAAGCTTTGTGTGTCATTTGCAGTGGAAAATGTGATCCAAAAGATCAGAATCGGTAGTTTGTTACTGTTTAAAATGCTGAAACATGCTACCTTTCAATAAAGAAATGTTTCTTTATGTACTGCACTGATAGTGCTACTGTAATGCAATGCAGAGATGGCTGAAACAGGCACTTCTCTGGGAACTGGCGATCTTCCACAGGGGTCTGGCTTTCAGATGGTTTCTCTGACCTATTAATACAGTATTTAATTTCTCTGTGCTTCTGCCAGGTGTGTTGCCTAGGAGAAACATTAACACTACTGAACTTTAATGCAGGTGACTTAGGAGTCTCAAAAACAGTTTTATGTGAGCTGTTTATTTTATAGAGGGAATTATAACTTCTGGATGGTTATTCTTAGCCCTCAGACAACACTGTGAGAACTGGCAATGGCTGTAAAATACACTCTGATTTCAGTTTGTGGAGTTATATGAGAAAAGGAGTTACAGATGGTGGGCCAGAGCGTAAGCTTTAGAAGCAATATTAATAAATTGGAAATAACCTCTCCAAAATGTGCCTATTGCGATTACTCCAGTTGTAAAGTTAAAGGAAGCTATTTTCTGGGGGATGGGGGGGGG
>VYZM01017805.1:38722-66499 GCA_013398915.1 Dromas ardeola | reverse complement strand
GGGGGGGGGGCGGAACACATGCATTATTTGGTAGATTTGACAGCAATTTGAGTACAAATCAGTTTTGGTCTTTCTGCGCAAAATGATCTTTATAAACAGCAATAGGGGAGCAGAACATTTCTAATATTTAAAAATCACTTTTCTCAAAATTAGGCTGCACCAATGCAAAAATTACCCAAACATTACATAAGTTCTTTTCTGACAATTCAATTGCCCCATTTTTAAGTTTCAGTCTTGGCTTCCAAGCTATCCTTTTGGATGTTTGATCTCAACTGCGCTGTCTGTATCTTATGTTTGGTTTTTGCCTGTTCCGAAATCACACTGCGGCCAGCTGTGGCACACTGAGTTTTGGTATCATAGAATGGGCACTGTTTCCCATGCCTGGTTTTCCTCTTTGAAAGAACATAAACCCACGTTTGGCTTCGTTGTCTACAGTATCAATTTGTAAAGGGGCTTATGTTCTGGGCAAGGCCTGTGCATACCGGCCAGGGAAAGTGGAGGTAGTACTCAACCGTCAAGAAACTAGATTAATTATGGCTCTCTTGCACTGTTTTTCCTCAGTTCCAGTGCTACGCCATTCACACTTCCATTCTGACAGTGTTTTCTGGTAATCACAGTTCAAGAACTTGACTGGTGAAAGCATTTCTAATGAAGCTCTAATGAAGGTTATGTCCCAAACCATGTTGATGTTGCTGTTGACCTGGTACATAGCTATAAAACCAGTCTTAGAAAGATGCACTGTGTTTAAAAAGCAGCTCAGCCTAAAGCTGTGCTCAACAGTGCTTTAAGCAATTTTTGCCTTTGTGGGGCGTAGAGGTAAGAACAAGCGCCTTTTTGGTTGTGAACACACGCTTTTGGTCGTGTCCACTGCTTGAGTCTCACAGAACTTAGGCAGCAACTGTGCTAGTGGCAACCCAAGAGAGAAAGCAAGGTGGGATCCCATCTCACCACACACTGCTGCCCAGGCTTCCAGAGAGTCAGTGACTGACTGAGAATGTTTCACCCTGATACTGATAAAAATGGCACACAGTCCCAGCCCTGCTGTGCCCCAGACTTGTGAGCTTCTCCAAAGATGAGGAGTGGAGAATCTGCTGGCTGACAGAGCTCTTGGGGTGCCCGGCCAGCTGATTCATCCAGGGTATGTATGGAGCTTGGTGCATGCACAGCAGTTTGAAATATTTATTTCTGTAAACACCACGCTCCTATGCCCAGGACTGGACATGATTATCTTTCTCACCTCTGCAGTCTGTTTGTTAAATAGGTCATGCTAAAGTTTTTGTCCATGATCTGCGTGTGAACTGTAAAGCATTGTTGGAATGAGCTTTAGTTTGCCAATTTGTGGACTACATGGGAAGCCCTCTAGACTTATAATTCCGTTATAAAGGGGCTGAGCTGGGTTCAGGATGGGGACAGCTGTCATGTGCAGGGGGTGTTTCTGTGTAACTTTGATCAGAGTGGATTTTCTCATCATCTGCTTTTGGCACTTTCTTTTGCCAAGAATTAAAGGGGAAAAGTAAAAAGTAAAGTTTGAGTTTGCAGATGTTTCATGAGCTGAGTGCTGCTGTTAAATCCACAAGTTCTAAGGAGATCCCTGCTTGGGAAGAAGAAAAGTATCAAACCAAGTGCTGGCCCTGCACTTTCAGAGAGATGTCTAGATTTTCAGTCCTCCAATAATACATTATGTAGCTGGTTATATTTGTACGTGAGTCTATATTTAAGCATAAAATTAACAGACCATTTGGGGTCACAGTTGCATAAAAATTGTGTAATCCTCATTATAATTCCAGGTTTTGCCTAGCAATAAGCATGTGAAATTTGGACCTCTCAGCATTGTTCTTTGAAGGTAGTTACCTGGGAAAGCTTGAGTACCAGTGATTCACTCCTTCAGTACCTGACGGTTATTGCCTAATTGGATGTAAGGTCTCTGGACAACTTGTGAAGAGGAAAACTTAGGTGGTCACATGGGACAATACTGTATTACAAGTAATTGTGGGAGGGAAGGTCATAGCTGATAGCGATATGCGTTTTCTACAGGAAACTCAGTTGGATTTGCTTTTATTCAGTGTTACTTTGTTTTCTAGGATGACATGTGTTCTCACCTTTGTTGTAGATTGCTTTTCAGGTAATTTCATTCTGGTTTTTAATACCTGTGACTTTTCTATTGCTCCCATAGTAAGAGAAGCCTATGTAACATTGACCAGGTTTATCAGCATTGAAAAGAGAGAAAATAAGATGTCCTACAATAACAGTGTGGGCGAGGGAGCATCTGTGCTTAAGAGACAGAAAAAGAAGCAAACAGTGTGCTATTAGTACCTGTGAGTGATCTGTCAGGAGGATAAGTCCTTTCACCACGTTAATGGGATCTCCAGTTGCTGAAAACATTTTAGACATTAAATCACCGTAGCCTTGGAAAAATGTAACTGGCCTGAGCTGGACATCGAACAGAATGGCTGACATGCCAGCAAAGGAGTCCAGGTTTTCCTCGCCTTCATCAGGAGTTGCAGCTATTATGGACTCCAGACCTTGAGCTTCAATCACCACCTAAGAAGCAATAGCGACACAGAAGCAATGAAAAAACTCTGCCTGATCCAGGCTGTTAACAATCCTACACAGTTTCTTAATGTCTAAGAGCCTAACTCTTATTTCTGTAGTTGTAGATGAAAAAGTACGAGGTTAAGACTTAAGGGAACTAGGTAGAGCATCTAGAAAAAGGGAAAATAAAATAACCTCACTGCATGTTTTTTCCCTTTAGATGTAGGCAGAATTTGCCCACGTGCAGCTCACAATCCCGAGCCTACTTTCAAACAGATTTTCCTTTTTCCATATGACTATTTTTCCATGGACGTCTGGGAGGAAAACCCAAAGATGTTTCACTGCACAATTTTTGCCCTGCAGAAATTTAGGAGGAAGGTACTTGCCAACATTAAGAAGAGGCCAAAACAGAGGCATCTCATTTAAATCTCTTTGATTTGTACATTTGCTCTGCTTCTTTTATTTCCATTCTATGTTGTACCTGAAACACAGGCTTGATTTTACAAAGCTTTTAATGATTACATCAGATAAATAGTAGATTCTTTAACCAGAGACAGAACTTGATATACGATACAGAACAAAACACTTGTCTTTCAGTTAGGGTAACTATGTGCCACATTGGCTGTTGTGGGTTTCTTTTTGCCCTGTTATTTGCTTGTTCTCTGCCCAGTGCAGCAAACATTATGGTCCTAGGCATTAGCTGAATTGCTTTAGAAGCTGTAAGAAGAGGACTACATACTGGCTTAGTTTTTATGCACAGTTACCTGGCTGGCATGAAGTTCAGCATTTCTGTCAAAAACGTGGATGTTCATGTTACTTCTCCTTAAAATGCCAGAGCCTGAATAGAGGATGTCAAGGCTGTATGTGGATGATACATCAGGACCACCTTAATTAAAAAAGAAAGAAGGTACCTGTGACTAAACTAGTGGATTAATCAAATGTTTGGGAATACAAACAGGATTAAAAGGCAGTTTCATGGTTACATACGTGTAATATAGCCAGAGTAGGCAGAGGAAGAGCCCGTCTTAGAGAAGCGATCATAGTTATGAGCACGCATGTCCTTCAGAACTTGCCGAACTGTTTTGCTGTGGTATTTCAAAACAAACACACAGAAACACAAAAATGTTATGGTACCAAATGTATTACTGTTCTGTAGAAATATCAAATTTGAGAGAGGGTGAATTTCCCAGTAGGAAAGAGGGTCTTCAAACCCCTCACATTTTCCCACTAAAAATCTCCCCTAACTCAGAGACTCTTTTCCAATTTCAGCTACTCCTTGCAGTCACAGGTAGAAAGGCAAGCAAAGGTCTTGCCTGAAAATTAATGGTGTTGAGAAGAAGAGTTATTTTGATTATTTTCATTCTAGTGCTGTGATGTTCAAAATTTTTCTGGTTCACTGGTTCTTAAAATATAAAAGCAAGGGCCCACTGAGACAATTAAGACTAACAGATGACATTTCTTACAGTAATGCAAGTTAGATGCCTAATTCTTATTTGTACCTCTGGAAATGTGACTAACTATTAATGTCATTGAAATGCAGAGATTTATTCTGAAATATCAATACTTAAAAGTGGCACAAAAATTAAGAATCCTTTTATACCCTCCTTAATTTTTACAGTAGTAATTCATGAGCACCTGTGTGTTCTTCGGGTTTCTACAAAGAAGTATGGATGAGCTGTATTTATTTATACTGAACTTAATGTACCTTGAAGGCATTTCAAAGTGAAGTATATCTTGGATCATGGAGAGCATGTACTTGTTCATTTCCAGTGACAGTTCACCAATGGAGAGCAGGATGTTTTTCACTTCCATGTAGGATGGGTTACTGTTTAAGATAATAGCAGCTGCAGTGGTTCGCACTGTCTTTTCGTGGACTTTACGATTCTGGTGGTATATCCTGTTCATTGTTTCCTTCACCTGGTCAGGGAAAAGATTATTCAGTCAGTACTCACGCAGATGACTGGGCAAAGTACAGCTTGGAATCTCGTTTATCATATCAGCTTAAGCTAGCTCCATAACTAAGGCTAATACATAAGGATATATTTTCAGTACCCTGTTTTTCATGGTCCTTTTGGAATGTACAAGACATGTATAGCTTAGTGATCACACGGGCAAGTGGGGCATCTGTTATGTTCTCTCTGTCACAGTCTAAATACAGTCTTCCACACTGATTTTCACAGCAGGGCTGTAAATAAGTAGGAGCACTAAAATCAAAATACTGTATCAGTGGTAAGATCAAGAGAGAGATTTACTTGACTGTTAAGGGAATATGTACTTCAAAAAAATCAAGAATCTTGCAATTTTAGTTTTCTAGATAGTGCCTGTGGTGGCCTTGTGTCCCTGAGAATGTTGAGACACATCTTTGTTACAGAGAAGTCCATGGAGAGCCATGTAGCCCCACTGAGAGAATGGCCTCCAGCATGTTCATTGCAGAGCAGCACCCTGACAACCTCAGTCACAGCTGCCAGCAGTGGGTATGAAATGGGATGCAGGGTAGTGCAGCAGAGGCAGGACCTCATGATCCACTATTTCATATGTTTTCTCTTACTCTTGGAGGCTGCAAGGTAAGATGCATCCCTTTTATCCTTCTCTTACTTCATGCATTCTCCCTGGCTATGTGAGAGCACAAGAAAGAACAGGGCTTATGCAGATGCCCCAGTGTTCCTAATGTCCCCTGTACATCACAGAGAATGAAGTGCTCTTGTGAAGGGAGCCCTGTTTTTGCCTGCCACCTTCCATGGCTGTGTGTGACTCTGGAGCCAAAGGCTGACTATCACTGGCAGACTGGGAGCTGGGATTTGGTAAGCCGGAATCTATAGTTTTCTGGCTGGAACTGAAGTGTCTATCATAGTTTCCGAGAGGTAAAAAACCCATATGTGGGGCATCTTTAAAAAGAGTGGGACTGACAAATGAACTATGTTAATTAATACTTGATGTTTAATGCAGTCTCTTGCACTTTTTTTATTGGGCAGTATATTTTCTTACCTCTTTGGTGAGAAAAGAAGGATCGTATCTCTGTAAGGCAGTGGCAGCAAGATTGCTGATGGGCCCTTCTCCTGACTCGGCATACTTCAGAAGCACTGGAATTGCTTCGGGAAGGAGTGCGTTCTTCAGTGCCAGCAGGTACATCCTCACATTGTCATCTTTCTTAGCCTTCTCCAGTCTACTTAGAATCAGCCTTTTGGCTTCCACAACAGCCTAAAGAAAATCAACAGCATGTTTAAATGGTGATCATAAACCCACCTTTTTCCCTTGCAAACATAGGAGGCACAGGGCTGGGTTCTAGCATGGTTTTGTTTCAAAGCATCACTGCACAGGGTTAGCAAAGGTGTGATTTGTAAACTGTAAGTCGATGGCTTCCTTCAAGCATAACCAAAGTAGCTATAGTCACAGTGACACCTGGTCCATAGATTTATCATTTGCTAGCTGCTCCTGCCCTGATTCAAGGTCTTCACAGGTCTTATTCGTGGGGCCAACGTCCCCACAAAAAAAGACAAGGGAAGTGTTCTTTAGTGCTTCATAACATGGTGTTATAAGAGTGCTTGGCAATCAACAGAGGAAGGAAAAAGGGATTCCTAAGGGCCATTCAGGTGCACTGTGTCTTTTCAGCAGCGTGCTGCAATCCCTAATAGCACAGACCCAGCAGGCTGCAGTGCCTTGTCTGATCAGCCTCACCCTCTGTCAACAGCATCTACTCAGTCCGTGGTCAAGGTGATAGCCTTTCTCCTGGGTTGTTTGGGCAGAGTTGAGTACTTGAACCAATTAATTTTCTTCACAGACCTGAAATAACCTAATGTGACTGCAGGTATTAAATAAATCTTGAATTCACCAGTGGTTCCCTGAGGAGATATGTTGTGGTTTAACCCCAGCTGGCAGTTAGGGCCATGCAGCTGTGCACACGGTTCTCCCCCTTCCCCCAGTAGGGCACGGAGNAATAATAATAATTATAATAATAATAATAATAATAATAATAATAATAATAATAATGGTGAAAGAATATACAAGACACAAGTCGCTCTCACCACCTGGTAAATTGCTGAATTGGCACTGTCCTGAGCAGTGATCGCAAGTACCCCCCTCTCCCCAGCTATCCCCATTTATGTACTGATCGTGTCTATGGCATGGAATATTCCATTGGCAATTCCATCGTTCTATCTATACTCCTTATCAGCTTCTATGGGAAACTGAAAAAAGTCCTTGAAAAATACAAACATCACCTGGCAACAACTAAACCAATATGCATTATTGACATCCTTTCATAGCGAATCTGAAATACAGCAACCACTAGAAAAAAAATAGGAACTATATCCCAGCTGAAACCAGGACAACATGCAAAGCTTTTGGACAAGTGAGCAAAAGCACTGCTTCTGCTGACACACTGGGCAGTGAGAAAAAGTTCTGTCAAACAAGGGCAAACTGGGAGAAATCTACAGAAATGGGAAGAGACCAGATTAAAGCCTAAAGCTGACAAAGTAGATGTCATTATTTAAAAAAAAAAAATCATCCCTCTATCAAATATAGGAGTTTATGGGCTTATTTTAAAACATGGGGGAATATGTTGCCTGTGTCTCTCCTGCTCTCCCAGTAACATCAGCAGGGATCACTCGCGCGTGTTGCAGACCAGAATTTGGCCAGCAGTGAACAGCAGATACTCACTGGAAGCTTGCAGCCTTCTCTCTCGCACAGCTTTCTGATGAGCGCTCCCATGACAATGACAAGAGTTTCTCTGATTTCTTCATTTGCGACATCACCCTTGAATGTAGCCTGTTATGCAAAAGCAATGCTGTTAGTCTCTTTGTCTAAATATGATGAAGCACAGTCTGTAGCGGGCTGAATACCCTCCCTCATTTCCTGTGAGCAGCAATGACCACAATGTCCTGGGCTTAGGCTAAGCAGAGCACTGCTTTATCATTACATATAAAAACTGACTGCCATTTTCCCTTTGATTACATTCAGTGTCTCAAATAGTAGATTCATTTTGAAGCTATGTTTAAAAAAAAAAAAGAGTATTAAATGGTTACAGGACTGATAAGGCAACAATCAAACAGCCCTCAAATTGTTTTGCTAACATTCAGAATTATGTTTGTTTTCCAAGTAGTAGTAAGTAAAGTAAACAGACTTTCAGTCTGGACCCACTAATTTTTGTTGTTTCCAGGCTATATGCTACTGGCACACTTAAAGGAAACCCTGGAAGGGATAAAGAAAGGAAAACTGGAAACAGCAACAGTCATTTTGTGTTCCCTTCCCCTTTGACAGGGATGAAGCTCAAGAGTATTAACTCCATTGTGGTTTTTTGTCCTTTGACTTACAGTTAAAGATTTCAGGAGCATTTCACTGGGGTGAGAAGCAAATCCACAGGCATACAGGAATCGCTCCTGCAGGGTAGAAGTGCTTGCATCCTTAAAGTCAAGAAACTCCAGTATGGCTTCCAGTGATTCTGGGGTCTGAGCGGAGGTTACAGCATCCACTACCTGCGGACTACAAAGAAGTGGAAATGAGCATATCATTCGAATGAGCTAGAAAACACTGAAAAGACTTCACTGCATATAGAAAGAAAGAAGCTAATGTGATGAAAGATCTCTTCATTGTAGGGAAGAGATGGATGCCTTTACTCTTGTAGGGAAAAACTGTCCCTGAATTCTTCCGCCTCAAAATGGTACATGAACTCCAGAAATTATTCATATCCATGGATAATAATATTTGAATTTTTGCAAATATAGGAATAAAAAAGTATTAAAACCCAGAACTATCCAGAGTGTCTTAAAGTTTACAGGACAAGGTTGTAAATGAAAAAAAGTGTTTTATTTCTACATACACAATGGCAGCTGCAGAACAGGCTTCTACTTTCAGGTTTTTTTCTATTGTTAACAACTGCTATAATTTGTTAGAAAGATCCTGACTGTATGGTGGGACTCAGAAATGCTTTCCATCTCCCAAGTCCAGGTGCTGATGCTGTTCATACCCAAACTGTAATAGTAGAACAATATCCAGAGATGAACCGTCCCCTTCTTTGCTGTATTTCCATTTGAAAGCAAATGGGCAAGTCAAGAGCAACTTACAGTGTGTTTCAGAACAAGCAGTTGGAATGGGAACCTTTGAGTAAGCTACAAAGCAAGTCTGCCTTACATTGAAGACACAGTCTTGGTGGCTGAACAGTGTGCTGCAAATATATTATACTACAAGAACAAACACAGCTTTTTTTAAAAAAATCCTTTTCCCGTAGACTGTACTGAATTCTGGTTTTGCATTGCTAGGATATCACCAGTAGAACTGAATATGTTTGCATGCAATTTGCTCTTCTGCAGTTTTAAATAACTTAAACCGTTTGAAAGCTTCTTCATGATGACTTACAGAAGTTCTTTATTTTCACTTCTAATAATCTGCAGTATTTCCTCTTTCGTAGCTTTTCTGATGTTCTGAATGAAGGACAAAAAGCTTCTTGCTGCTTCAGCTTTGGAAAGTTTTTCAGGATACATATATTCTCTGATGCTCTGCCAATGTTCAGAAAGCTGCAAAATAATTCACATAATGTCAAGTCTCTCAGCTGTGGTTGCAGTTCTCAAAATCAGACTTACTAAACGCAGATATGTGGGCCAGCTATTGCTCAAATTAGCTGAAATCTCATAGATTGCTGATCTTTTAGCTAAGTATTATTTAATTTATTATATCCCAGCACAAGTACCTTTGAAACCTTTCTATAGCTGTTTCTCATCCAACACCTTAGTATTTTCCTGATAATGTACATTGCCTTAGATGCAATCTATTTTGGAACAAAACACGATTATTTACACTTTAGCTGGAATAAGGTGAATTCTCTTCTCTTGCAAATTTACTGTGCTTTCTGGTGAATACAATGTTTACCTTCTGTTTCCATTTTTTCCTAAGTCGTCTTTTTTTAAAGCGGGAGATGTATAATAGCTAATTCACAAATTAACCATATTTTCTCAGGAGATGGTAATTTTGTAAGTGATTAGTGTGGAACGGGAGCAAATGTCCCATAGGTAATTCCCATTTCTTATTCATAAACCTGCATAAGATGGGGAGGGATTTGTGGTTATTGTATAAAATGATAGTTAAGTGGTATTAGAACAGGTATTGGCCCCTTCATATGTTGTTGCTGTATTTACTCCACACTCCATATTTTTTACTTGGATGAGCCAACATGGTACCAAAGCACCTATATCTGTCCTTCCACATACACTCCCGTAAGAAACTGGTGCAGGTATTTTGACCTTTCCTCTCTCACTTGCCTTTGCCTCTGTTATCTCAAATTATCAGGTTAGATTATTATTATCTCAAATTATTGGTGAAAA
The DNA here is from genome assembly GCA_013398915.1 of Dromas ardeola. Classification (NCBI taxonomy): domain Eukaryota; kingdom Metazoa; phylum Chordata; class Aves; order Charadriiformes; family Dromadidae; genus Dromas; species Dromas ardeola. Next base: position 56,654 of record VYZM01017805.1, on the reverse strand, counting down.
CTCAGCTGTTTTTTGCAGCAGTGTTTACTGCAGTTTTCCTAAGTGGGAAATAACACTATCGCCCATTTGACCTTTACTAAAATACTTCCCCTCTTCATGGGTTTTGTATTAGGCAATAACACTTGAACCTGCCGGCAAATAGAAGTATCATTCAGAAGTACAGAGTGCAACTTCCATCAACTGTAACAAACAATAATTAGGCAACAATGATTGAGACATAGGATATTTCCTGAGGATTAATGACCAGCTGGGAGGAGCTCATGTTCTGAGGCACAGATGGGCCTGTTAACCTCAACTGCTGATTAGTGCTTAGCACCAAGGTCAGTGTGGCTATTATAAGCTGAAATTGGATAAACATATGGGGCACTTTCTATTCCCCCTGTTGAAGTTACACCATAGCCTGGCAAAAAATCTCTAACCTGTATTTTCTCCTGTACAGAGCCCAGCTGTGTAGGCTGCTCTCAGCTTAGCCCATACCCCAGAGATGAGCAAGGTGGGAAATGTGAGCTGGAGCCATCTCAAGCAAAAGAGAGTAGAGACCAAGTCTTCCTCTTTGTGGGGGGTGTCCTAGCCATTCAACTGCTACAAAGAGCAGCTGCCATCTCCTGCAGTGACCATGACTTTAAAAACCAGCATTTACAGCTGACATTTGCGAAGGGCCTCATTCTCCTGATGTGAATGTCAGGCAGTTTGGATTGAATACCCCAAGGATTCAGGCATAGATGCACGCATTTCAACACAGCAACTCAGCCAACCTTGGACACGAACCTCTGTCTCTCCGATAGAAATCAGACCAGAGATCTTGCAGGCACTTGAGGAAAATTGAAGCCAAACCAAGATGTCCTAAACTGAGCAGGACTTGGTTTTGAATGCCAGTGCCAGACAGCTGCCTTACCAACCTACAAATGTTGGTTGCATGAGACAGAACAAAACCACCTCAGTTTCGGAAGGGGCAAGCGTCCATTTCTGTATGAAACATGAGCATCAAAAAATGTAAGAAACATGAGCTCTTCTGAAAAGAGCATGCTTTATGATGTCTAAACGCAGAAATCTAGGCCTAGATTTAAATGTAAATGGTGGCCATAACCTCACAGAAGCTAATGCTGCATCTGTGAAGTGGGGATAGTAATGGTTATTTTACCAAATTCATAAAGATAGAGATAAGACCTGTTCTGATTTTAAAAGGGTTTTGAAAATGTAAAACTGTAGGGCATACCATGTCAGCATGGCATTAATGTATACTATGATATATAAGTACCAAATGTTATGTTGCTGCTTTGGATACAGTGTTCTGTTTATAGACCCCATCTTTTCATAGCAGTTACCGTAAAATACAGTGAGAACGCAGGACTTCATTCTCATCGTGCCATTAGGTTTATAATGACATAGCTCAGTCCCCAGGCAGCGCTCTGGAATTATACCCTATGTTTGTTATCTTGGTCTGGAAATTATCTCTGTAACTATTATGACAAAGTTGGTTCCAAGTGACAAATTGGTTAGTGCAAACCCCGATGGTCAGAGTCAGGGGAAAAGCACTTGTCCCTGCTCTGTTTAAGACCCCTTGATGTTCCCTGCTCAAAACTGCGCCAGCACGCATGCAGCATCATTTCTATTTCATTTCCCTCAACATATTTTTTTATCTTCTCTGCAGCTCAACAAGCATTAGGCAAGATAAATTATTACAGTGCAATGCTACTTCCAAATAACTAGCACAAATTCCAATATAGTAAGGTATTTGTGCTCATAAGGAATATATCCGGAGGATCAAAATTATATGAGCTGAACAGAAGTCTTATCTTGCTTATCAAAAACTGGCAGAGAATAATAGTATTTAAATTAATGTTCCCATTCACTGCTAAATTCAGTCCACAATGGTTATAGATTAAAACTGTTTGCTAACAGTCACTGTAGCAATTTATATTAGTTTATGATGAATAGCATCAGTAAAACAACAGATGATGCATTTACAGTACCAAGCCCTTAGTAGACTCTAGATGTCTTAAATATAAAAAAACAAGGTAATTTTTTTTTTCCAGGGGAATAATGAGAACAGTATTGGACTTGCAAGAATACTAAAGCCCCATTTTATACTTAAAGACTACCTATAAAGTCTTTTATTTAAAAGACTTCCTTCACAGTCAGGGAGTAAGAGGAGGCTACATAGATTACCAACAAACGTTTAGCCTGCCTAAGGAATGGCTAACTACCTTTAATTTCTAGGAGCAGTTCAGCTCCCCCATGACAGAATTATTTATAAACACTGGCTACCATCTTAAAAGTAATTTCGCACTCCATTACCCAGAAGAAATAAGTTCCCACCAACTCAAGGTTGGCAAAGATGAAACAAAACAAAAGGGTGGTGTATTTTCCAGTGGTCTTGAGAAATACTGCACTCAGTCTTTGAAAGACAGCAAAAAGGTTGGTACTTTTAGAGGCAAATCTTAAAACACCCTTGTGTGGTGGAGCACCTTTGCATCACTACCATGCTCCCCACTCCAGGGCATATTTTATATTGCTATGGTAGACCTCCCCTAGTGGGTTGCTTGGACAGAAACTTCTTTCACACTTGTTCTGCCCAGCTAACTGCCCTGATGTCCGACGAGCCTGTGTTTACTTACTGAAGGACACTTTTTGCATTCAGATTTGGCTGGCTCTGCTACTAGTGTCACGGCAACGTAACTGGAGTCCAAGGTCTTGATAACACTAGCGACTTGCTTCCCAGCGATCAGTCCAGGGCCAGCTTGTACTGACTTCAGTTCCAGTCTCTGCCTGTGTATCCATACAGTGAAGACACTCTTAGAACTCAACCATTAGAGCAGAAATGCAGAAATCACAGCAAAAGGAAACAAAAAAACCCTCCACAGACCAAAAACACAGAAGACAGACTTACTGAAGATTCATTTTAAAATGTTCAGAACATGGCAAGTCTATGGCTTTTTTTTAAGGCAACAGAAGTATCTGATACCAGCAGAATTGCTGCTAGAGGTATGTGGTATAAAATACCTAAGTAACAGACTTTCTGAAGTATGGATTTATAGCACCTGGTAAACAGCCTTCAGTAACCATATACACTCTGAAATGTTTCATATATTTGTTCATAAGAAGATCTGGAAAATGAGATTTTGAATGTACATCTTTAAAAATATCGTAATACTAAGGAGATGCCTGAATCATTTAACCTGCATATCTCCAAACTTTCAGTGTTTTAGAGTCCGGAGTCTAACACAGATCTAGGTTTCACTGTTGTTTCCTTTCTGTGCAGATTTTGTTTTCCACACTTCTGAACTTTCAGAAATGGAGATCCATTTGAAATATTTCTTAAGAAATGAGAGGACACAGAAACGGAACACCTACAGAAGTAAGGCATTGCTTGAAATGTTTTGGCCGATTCCTGCTGTTTCCATTTAATTTCTTGTGAATGTCATTATTTATTATTTGCAGTATGGTAGAGCCCTTAATCAAAGTTGGACTAGATACCGTACAGATACAAAAGAGACCTAAATCCTTACCTGAAGAGTTTAGAGCCTTAGATCTTGATGCTATAAGACATACACATGTAACCTGACTTGAACCACTAGTCCTGCTACTATCAATGACAGTCAAATTGCCCCACTTACTTTGAAACTATTTTGGCACCTGTTTTTTGTCGGGAATTCAGAAGCAAAACATAATTTTCTTCTGCCTTAATGGATTTAATGAAACTGTCTTCCAGCACATAAATTGTAGCAGATGTGGCTTTTGTAGTCACATCTAAAATCTGAAAATAATTAAAAAGTAAACCAGAAAAATCAATGAGTAACAGAATAGGAAAAGAGCTCACAGTTCCACATTGGAGCAAAAACTCACAACAAAATACAGCCACATGAGGAAGGTGCAGGTAGGTTGACAACATCTCAAGCTAAGCCTGCAAACCAGGATATTTCAGATTCTCAAGAATTCCTTCTGCAACAAGAACTCACTCACTTCTGCACCATATGTTTCAAATTCAATACATGCCAGAAACAAAAGATGGGGGAGGATGGGACGATGTTATAAGCAGACTGTAACTGAGAAAATGCCCGGTACTACATTTAGTTAAAATTACATCTCAAATAAGATGAGAAGCCTTTCCCGGGCAATGTTTTGTAAATAAGATTGTGGTGGTCACACCTGGGAAGCAAAGCCAGCCACGTTGCTTGATCCGTTTGTGAAGAAGACAAAGCCTTTGTGGCAGGTGTGAAAATCAGGAACTCAGTCATAGCACTAACCTAGTTTATTAAGAGAGTGTGTGCTACCTTTGTACTTTTCTGACCTGAGAAAGGTCAGTTTCTGACACGGAGAATCCCAGCGCCTTCAGCATGTCTCCAGCCTGCACTCAGTAGTAACCACTTAGAAAGGCATTTACTAGTAGTGAGGGACCACTAAGGGCTTCAGTTACCTCTACAGCACATCTCCTACATTACACCTGTGCATTAGGGAAGCCTTTGACCTTTCAGGCAAGCTTGACAAGGCTCCATTCAGGAGTCAGCATCTTGCCCAGCATTTATTGTGTGACTAAATGCTGTGACTTAGCAGCTGGGAAAAAGGTTACTGTTGTCACTCTGACTGCGACTGTATATAGTGTTTTCCTACAAAGAGAAAAAAGCCTCACATTGGTTAAAAATTCAGTACAGCCAGGATAAAAGTGCTGTAAGTCTGCAGAGAAACTGAAATATATTCTGGATGAGATTAAAAAATTATGAGAATTTGTGTGTTGCACTTACTGTCAGCTGAGCCAAGGTGGTTTGCACAAGAGGAGAATCCATTCCCTGTTCTCCCCATGGGTACTACATATGAAATTTCTACTAGTAATACTACAAAACCTACATGTAGAATTTGCTTTCTGTAATGCAAGAAAGGACTTTTGAGAAAATGAGTAATAGCTATTAAGATTGTATTTTTAAATAGGCAGAACAGATTTTATTTTGTTAAAGAAATCATACCTGGTTGTGGCTGGTAAATCCTTGTTTCTCTATTTCACAGGAGTCCAGGGCTTTTATTTTAGTCACTTGGTCTTGCCGCACATGGTAAGTAGTATTGCAGTTGCCAGATATGTCCACCTTGAAAAAAAGAGCTAGATTAGGACAATTGCTTGAATTCATCTTTGTGATCCTGGGACACTTTTCAGAGATGAGCCATTTTTTCCACTGTTGGAATCTTTTACGCAGGATGCTGCACTGTTTGGGTTTATTTACCAGTATGGAAGGCATCAGTGTTTCTAACTAGCTGCTTTGAATAGGCAGGGGTACTTTTCATTAGATAGCTATGAAGGACAGTAAAAATGTTTGTTTAAACAAAAAAAGTTCGGAAACACCTGGCAGTTGGCATTATACTTACGAATAATTCCAGCTTTGCTCATGCGGACAGATATAAATGTAACGCAAGTTAAATGGATGCGGCTAAACCATTTCTAACTTTGTGTGGATACCCTGATTTAAAATGGCCTAATCCATTGAATTGAGGTTAGGAATCAACCAAACTTAGACATCAGTATAATCTCTTTTATAGTGACCTGGTTTAAGTTGATATATTACCAGATCCTGCTAAATTGGTAAGAGCATTTTAAATCAAATGGACTTCACCAATTCTTTGTGTTAATTGCAGCAACTTGACTCATGTCACCAAATATTCTAAAGACTGTAATTACATCCCCAACCTTAAATGCAGTCAAAGGGCTGATTTGTGTCACAGTTCATTCCTTCTGAAGTCAGTGGGAGCCACAGGTCTGCCTTTCAGAGCAGACTGGGCTCTGCCTCTTTCTCTGATGATCATTTTCTTGCCAGATATAGCATCGTACCTCACGGGCAGCACCAGAGTGCAGCTGTAGTTGGAAAAGGCTAGCCAGACCTCTCTTGATATTTTGCGTAAAACCAGGTTCGTTTTCATATGAGTAGAAGTTTTTGACCTGTAGGAATAAAAGACAAGTATATAACAAATCTGGTTAAACGAGAAAGGAATAGTGAGAATCCTCTCTAAAAAAACTCCCTTTACTTTTTTTCTGATCTGAAAGCTGAATTTGGCCTGTTTCCCTTATTTAGGAAAACTCCAGGGGCTGTAGGGCCTGCTGATAACAGTACAAACATGTTTCGGGGTTCAGCTGTACCTGTGTATCGTTTCAGTGCAGTGAGAATCTTTCCTGTTAATTAGAAAGAATTTAGAAGGGAAATGGGAAACTCTGCATAATTTCAAAAGTGACTAATTTTTCTGCATAATCCTCAGATAATCCCTCCCCACAGGGGCATAATATCTGCTGCACTTTAATCACAGATTGCAAAAACCCAGAATGAATCATAAGTAAATCACAGTTAGAATGACTTAAATGACGTGTCAAGCACATCACAACCTTTGCACTTCATGGATCAACTGTTGTGCTTAAGCCTCTCCTCAGCTAAGAAGACTTCGCACCTCCACTTTGCATTCAAGGTGCTTTAAAAGTGCATTTTTTTTTCAGGAATTGTAAGGACAATCAGCGTGTTATCTCGGGGCAACCCCGGAAAGTGAAATCACTGTGCCAGGGATGAAAGTATCACACCACAGAGGAATCATAAAAGGACTGTACAGACCCTATTACCTGAGAAAAAGCCCAAGTTTTTAATACTACATCTCAGTCTTAGTGTGTGAACTGCTTAATGTGTTAGGAGCACATGTATTTTGACTGTGTTCTTCTGATACCTCTGTCCTCACTTACGGATGTGTACAGCTGGGAGACAGTGCTGTCCTGTTTCTTTTTATGTTGTGTAAAACTGATGACAAGGCTGAGTCTGAAAGTTACTGAGCAGGCCTGATAGCAGCTGCAATTCAGTAGGCTGAGCTGGCGGCCAGGGTATGTGCTCAGTGCCTATTTACAGCAGGAGGTAAAGATCCTGCTGGGATAGGGTGTCACAGCCCTCACTCCGCTCTGCAGAAGAGAAAAGGGAGTGTGACCTTCTACCTTCCTCCTTTCTCACTGCCCCTCTGCCCACGTCCCACCTGCTCACTTGGTTGGGCTGTGGAGGGGAGAGTGAAGCTCTTAGCCTAATGCTTCCGGCCACAAGCTGGTGAAGAAGAGGGTGAAGAAGCATGGAGAGGACTGGCGGACAAGTGAGCAGCTCCTCAGGGAAAAAGAGGGCAAAATGGGTTTACTTGATTACCTTTCTGAGCAAGACTGGGATTCTGAGAGCTACAATTGGACATGGGGGCTCCTGCGGTGGGACAGTGGTTCACTGCTTTCTCAGGGCAAGCTATAAAACCCAGGGACGCACCAAGACACACCTGCTCAGCGTCCCTTCTCTTCTGATTTTTGGAAACAGTTCCCAGTAGAGGAACAACATGAAAGGCTGTTTCAGTATCAAGCTCATTAACTTGGGACCACTGAAACTGCAGATGACACTGAAGTAAACAAGCAAGCCAGAGAGGTGGGAAAAGCAGTGATGCTAAAGCATTTGCTAAGGGTCTAAAGTGATTAAGAGTGTTCCTCACAGACTCGGTATAATCTCCCCCATTGCAAACTGTATCTTCTTTTCTGCCTTCAGACCTTGGATAAAATCCTGGCCTCACTGAAATCAACACTACAAATCTTAAACAGCGATTGTGCATGTATCTGCATGTGGCCCATATATTTGTGGCCAACCTGCTGTTTACTTCGATACTGTATGGTGTTCTCAATGCACAAGAGTCTTGGGCTGGAGGGGCCTCTTGTACAGGTAAATTACAGTCTGTTCTAAACTATTGTATTTTGTACAGAAAGATAGGATGTGATGGCATATTAAGAACACTGAGAGGATAGTGAATTGGTAAATTCTCCAAGCCTGTAAGAAAAGATTTGCCTCAGATTTCCTCAGGGATTGAATTTTAAAAGACAGGGTCTTACTTTTCCACGGACTAGCTCAAGAACTATCGGCCTCTGTAAAGCTGCCAGATATTCTTTCCCGATGATCTTCTCTGTGCTTTTTCCTTTGAAGATGTTTTTAGCAGCTGGACGTTCATTCACATTTTCAACTTGAACATCTCTTATCTAGCAAAGCAAAAGCATTGTAAGAAGAAAATTCACGTAGAGAGCAGTCTAGCATTGGCCTGGGGTAGGCTGGATAGACTAAATTACCTAATACATCTTTTTTATTTCTTCATTTCTGTTTTTGATCATTAATCTTCCATGATTACTATGTCTATGTTTTCAAAAGAAACCAGCACTCACCACTGGGGGAATAAGTGGCAGAAAAACTCACCATAAAGCTAAGTACCAAACCCAGTTTGTATTTAGCGAATGTCATGATTTGCAGCTACAACCAAGGGCTTCAGGCAACCTCACATAGGAGCTTGCACACCAGTTGTTTGAAGCTACAGAAGCTGTATGAAGCAATTTCAAAATATAGGAGATATTCTAAAGTTCTGGCTTATGATGTTATCTATAGGAATCAGCATATCGAAAAAGCTGGTTTTAATTGATGAGACTAGAGAGGAATAAATGACTTAGCTCATCTTCTGAAAACAAGTTCTTCAGGGTTAAATTAGCAGTTAGGTAAATGCAGAAAAGATTGGTCATGTTTTAAGTGGTCTGATGGCATTAATTACCGTAACTTTGACCAACTGGTCATCATCATTGTCAGGATTTCTCCATAAGAGGTTGACATCCACACCAGAAGAAATCCGGTAGCCTGCACTTTTCTGCAGTGATGCTTTCACCCGATCAACATACACTTCGGCTGAGTAAGCAAATTTATATAGCTTGTCATTATTTAAACTTGGTCCAGTAGTGTGCCCTGTTTGGAAAGCAAAAACAAACAGTGTTTTAGAACTGACCAACTAACATAATCTGCCATTTTCTCTAAAAAACATCATTAGAAAAATCAAAAATTTAATTGCCAACAAAAGATTTCTGGGACTGATCCTGCTACCCTTGATTACAGAGGCTGTCCCACTGGAGCAGCTGCGTTTTTTTTGTGATTAAGTTGACACTAATTTCATATATTTAAAGTAAGAATGTCCACAATGTTTGTTTTAGCTTACACTTAAATAAATTAAAGAAAGTCAAGTTCTTTACTTTGGATATATTAGCATTAGAAATTAATCCAAAATGATTTGCAACTCAAAATACTGTAATTAATCATGCAGTCTGTGTGCTTAGCAATTTGAAATGCACTGAAGTAATTTGTTGGAGCCAACAGAAATTGATTTCTGCATCTCTTGCATGTTTATTGGGAATCTTTCCATCAAGAGCCTTGCCCAGGGGTGACACGAATGTAGGTAAGACATTGGGAAAATATTTTTTAAATTAAATAATTAAGCTCTTGTTCTTTAAGCCAAATAATTGTCTCTGCAGCTGTGCTTTGGCTGTTAATTGATGTATATTAAGGGATACAAAGTCAAATTCTAGCATAAATGCAACTTGCATACCCAATTTATGGTGCCATTTCCATCTGCATTAACAACTCAGATAGACTGTTCCCTAGGGATTCAGTTGCACTCTTGTTAGTGTAAATAAAATCTGTAGTATACAAACGGCTTTTATTTTTCCTTTATAAAATTACTTACTACCACACCCTTTCCTATCTTCTCTTTCTCTTCTCTCACAGACAGCCATGTGATGAATTTGTGGCACCAGAGTCACAACTCTCTACCTGGCCTCAGACACAGGAGTTAAGACCATGCCCCTAAAATCTGTGGCTAAGGAAAATTAATTTCTTCTTGAATACCCTTTAAATGTTTTGTCATGAAAGGCATACATAACATCCCTTTTCACTGCTTCCAAGGGCTTCCCTCCTCTGGTGCGAATGGCTACAAAGGTCTCCTCCACACAAGAAAAACTGATGAAGTCAGTTTGTAGAGGGAAGGGAAGGGAGGAGAAGCTGGCTGTACACAAAGTGCTGTTACATCCGCAAAGTAAATACACATACAGTGACCTTAGGTGCTATCTGTAAGCAGCACGGCACTAGACTCTCGAACCCAAATGCTGCACCACTGAATCCACTGGGAATTTCTTCATGGAGTTCAAGAGGTGCAGAACAGAAACAAATACTTCACAGCAAAGTTAATCTAAGAAAAGCAAAGTGCTGTCCTCAGGGAAATGCATCTCAGTCTTATGACAAGTTGCGGGGGGGAGGAAGAAAAATCTATCAAAACATGTCAGACAAACTCTTAAGCATGCTGTACTGTCATCAGTGTGTCCAAAGTCCCTTGCAGTAAATCAACAGGCTATCATGATTTATATCATGTCCCTCAGTGTTTTATTTGACTCTGCTAAATAAATTTCAAATTTTAAATCCAACTAGGTAGGTGGACAGTGTAGTTCCAACATGGCTGTTGGATATATACAGATATATTCTGCTGTGCTCAAAAGTCCAAAACCCCTTTTAAAGGTTTTGCTCGCTTCCTTTTCCTGTTCACACAGATGTCATAGCAGTAGATGCAGGTAAGCTTCAAAGAATTTTTTCCTGAGGAAAACAGTGACCCCATCAAGTCTGGTCTGCAAGTTGCATAAACTGGCAAAGCTACACAGAACTAAACTGACTTATGCTTTACGCCAGCTGGAGAGGTGGCACAGCAAGTTTGGTAATCCAGGGGAGAGCAGCCTGTTTGCATGTGAGCAAAGCTGTGACTATTGATTTTTTTGCAGGGAGGCTGAAGCATTAATGTTGGCACGACGGGGGTCTTCTGGTTTTGCACGTCTTGTGTGTCTGCTTCAAAAAATAGTCACCAAGAGGCATACAACCCTTCCTTCAGGTTTACTGTGAATTTCCTAGCCACTTCCCCAATTCCCCACACTCCTATCAGCTTTGCAGCTACGTTGCCCTTGAGAGCGAAAGGTGCTCAGTGCCTGCCCAGAAATGGCTGCACCTTTCAGGGACACCCCTGGTTCCTTGCAGTACTGCGGAGCGGGTCACTTCCTGGTTTGAAATGTCCTTCATTTGCAGCAGAAATGGCAGTGCTAATGATTTAATATCAGCTGAGATTTTACAAGTGCCACCCACTAGGTGCTTTCTAAACGCAGAGGGTGACACAATCACATCTGAAGATTATGGTGGGGGGAAAGCACATCCAAGAAAAACGATCTGGGTGATGAGAGACATGTCTTATTAGTTAAGGTGGATGTTTGTGGTTTTGCTCCCTCTCTCTTTTCAGTTAAAATTACCTTTCACCTATCCTCTTCCTTTTCACACCACTCAACCCATAGATCTTTTATTCCTTTCTGCAACAGTTCCTTCCCTCTTCCTCCCTTTTGGCATGTGCTTGTCCCCTGTTCCCTCCTGAAGGAAACAGATGAGTAAATGACACAGCAGCTTCTTGCAAGTGTCATGGAAGAGATGAATAATTGCAAAGTACTTCTGGGAGCTAGAAGAATATAAGGATCTGAAAGCTTTCGCCATTTCATATGTGGAAAACCCTGCAGGAGCCAGGGCAGAAGATGCCTTTAGTTACAAGATCGGTGTCACGCATGGAAAAGGGTGAGCCAGCAGTGGATCATGATAAGAGAAGCAGCAGGGATGAGGCAGTATTCAAGGCACTCACAAGGAGTTAGCACTTACTGCGGTGGAAATGGGGAAGCCAAGAGAGACAAGAAACTTTTCTTAAAAAAACCTCCTGCATTTAGCAGCTCTTTCCTTTCTATTCAGTACAGCACTGGGATCCCTGCCACCCGTATAGCCATTGCCATTTCAGCTGATGGCAAATGTCCCACTGACTGAGAAGGGAGGAGAGACGGACATAAAGACTGCCATAGGCCATGCTCTCTTGGGGTCAGAAGTGCCTGCTTTCAAGGTGGAGTGCATAACATATAGTTTGACTAGTAATGTTAAGTGTCTGTCATTAAGGGTAACATGCCAAGTCTATAATTAAATCATGATACTGTATAATACAGAAGGTTACGCTGCATGAGTAGAGACAGCTGTCAAGTCCTGTGCCTTTTATTAATACATATGGCATGCACAGCATTTGCGTCTCTAACTACTTGTTGGCTCTACCTTCATAAATTATATTTGCCACTGTTTCTGATACCGGATAGCTTTATAAAGCACAACTCATCCGCTTTGAAAACATTTTTCAAGTGAAACTGCAGTAGGAAAGTTTCATGTGTGCTGATATAACTGACTTAAAAGAAAAGAATATTCCTTCAGTATTTCCAAAAGGCAGCATGGCCCTGGTGGAAAGGTAAAACACTCATCCTAATCCCAGCTCTGTCCCTGAGGCACTAAGTGAGTGGCTCTTGGGCCAGTAATTTAGCTCTCAATCTCTCTGCACAAGAGAGAGATGAGACATGGCAGAGCTGAAGGGAGGACTAATTAATGAGAAAATGCTTGCTCCGTACCTTGGGGATGTAAAGTGACAAGCAAATATTAGTTCACATCAAGAAGGATCTTAGCTTAATTGAAATTAAGGAGAAGATGGAAAAAGCAGACAGCAGAAATGTGGCACGTTGGTATCTAGCCGTAAACGTTACTTGGCAGTTTCGTGAAATACACTCATGGGTAGAGGAACTGCCTGCAAACTTCTCTGCTTCGTAACTCCTGTCATAACGGGGTATGGAGGTAGGGAGGAAGGTTGTTGCTCTGTGCTTACATAGATAGATACAGTGTCCTGGATCCCCTGCAGGGAGCAGGAAAAGGCACCCATGCGAGCACCTCTACAGCTTTTTTAACAGTTTAACCTAGGATGGCATGCCCCCAACCTGCTCCTCCTCCTCATGATGAGGACATCCTTATTCAACTAAAAACTAGGTGTCAGCTCATGTTTTAAGGTTGCCGCTCCTCTAAATTTAATGTCAAATTGTACATGAAGGGCCACTAGAAAAGACACCTTTCCTTGCTTCATACACTGGCACTGCTGAAGTGGGCACTCTCCAAATTTCATACCCTTGACCTTTGTCAAGACACCTCAGTAAAGCCCTGCTCCCAGGGCTTGTGCAGACATCCAGGTTTTCATGACTTATTGCAGAGCAAGCTCCCCATGAAATTAATGGGATGCTTGTTACTGACTTCAGTGGTAGCTGAGTCAACTGCTCAGAAGCTGAAACCTGGAGAGCCCTGAGCACTTCCTGGCTGTGCTCCACCAGAGCACTTCTGTGTGTTTAACTTTTGAGCACAGTCCCTTTCAAGTCGGTGCCCCCACAGCATGTCCTGACTAAGCAAGGTCAAGATCCCCGGTCTCCTGGCTCACGCCGCTGGCCCTGTGCACCTGAAAACATTGTCTCCTCCATACCCTCTGCTGACATGAATGCTACAAGCACTTAAGCCTTTGTAGTTACTGAATGTATTTTGCATTACTCAAAGACAGACAAGTAAAGATGATCGTTTTTGCTGCAAAACAGATCTGCATACACAGACCGGTTATGCCTTTGCTGAGCCAAGCCAGGCACAGACCTACCTTTAACGGAGGCTGAGTAGGTGGAAATGATGCAAAGGAACAGCACGGTAAGAAGAATCATGCTGGACTCCTCTGAGCTCCTGACTGCAGCATGAAGTGTGAGAGCCTCCAAGAAGTGAGCTGCTGAGAGTGTAGGGGTGCTTGCAGAGAGCGCTGCCGGGTCGGCCACACTGTTTATCTAGATGTAGTAAAGGTCAGATTCCAAATTCCACACTCAGGTACTAAGTTCATCAAAGGACTTCCAGTTAATTATTAAGAACTAAGGTAACTGATGGTTTCTACCCCATTTTATTGATCGCCTCAGCTTTCATTTTTGAATACTGGGCCCACACAGCCACCTTTCTGAGCAGGGGAGCCCCTCTCTAGTCCTGGCAGAACCCGCCGCTCCTCCTCTGTCTGAACAAAAGGGTGTTTGGGTCTGTTGCTGCCAGGGGACAGACCCTGACCACTGTCTCCACTGTCTTGTATCATCTCTGTGAGCAACCCCACGGGCAGATGCTTTTTAAGGGTCTTCCTGGAAGCCGAAGTACATGGGATTTATCAGTGCCATCCCAAAAAGTGATGCTACTTTGTTATGGAGACTCAGATGCAATGTCAGTTCCTGCTTCGTTGTATCGTACCAAATAAATTCTCTTAGTTTCAGCAGCCCCAACTCCATCATTGCACTGGCAGAGGTTAGAGACTGAAAGGATGAGATAAACTTGCCATTCCATCCCACCTCAGCAAGGAGTACCTGCTTGGCTAGGTCGGGAGCAGGGCAAACCAGGCCCTCCTTTTCACCCCTATTTTCCCCTTTTCTCACACTCACTTCACCACCTCCCCTGATAAGCCCCCAGCTGACTAACTCACGCGCTTCCCCGTTTCCTCTGAGAGTAAATCCCAGGTCATCTTGCACTAAGCCTCATGGACACAGGCCTTGCTAAAGGACCCCTTGTCCTTCAGGTGATGGTGGGGCAGTAGGTCACCTCCTGTGTGTCACAGCCTGTGAGGGGGCACGCTTTCCTTGGCATGTGAAGCCTCCCTGGCTCTGCGGGGAGGGAGGATCTGGTCCTGCTTGAAGAGGGCCACCCATAAGCCATCACCACACTCCTTCGCTCCACTTTCCAGAGGTTGTTTTAACAAGACTGCGAGCTACAAACATCCCGACTGAACCAGTGCCACCCCAGGCTGTGTACCGCTGCTCCCAATGGGCCATTTCTGCCACCAGCTCCTCTGTATTAGTAAGGGATCGTGAGAACAGCCTTCACCTTGGGTGGTATAAATGCTGCCTCTGTTGCCTTGTGGTAGAAGAGAAGCTGCGCGCTATGGATGTCAGCCGCCCAGCAGTGGGAAACAACAGGTCCATCCACGCCAACGCCCCTCACTCAGGCTCATCTCTCTGCATCTTGTGGAGGTCCCTCTGGAGCTCTTTGTGTGTTGTCTGTGCATCCACGTGGGAGGGAGGAGATTAGCAGGAAACCCTGGGGACTGCTACTGCTGCTCCCCAGTTTGCTGTTAGTTATGCTGCTTCCCCAGCGCAGGCTGTGACATGCTCCTGAATTCAAGGGGCTGAGGCAGAGGACTTCAGCTGATCTTTTTGCTGCATTTGATGAACAAGGAGCTTGCCAGACTTTCTGTGCTTTTTTTGAAAAAAATAAGGACACTATCTGTGTGCAAAATGAACTCTGGCTAGAGAGAGACCAGAGGTAAGGATCCTGATTTGGAAATGCAACGTTCACAGTTCACTCACGATGAGCAGTTGATATTGGTCTGAAATCTGGAGAAAGGAAATTGTCCTCTTATTGTCTGGGGACAGAGGAAATGTATTTCTTCCTTGAAATAAAGTTATTTTTAAAAAGGCCTCCCTTAGACACTAGAATATCAGAGGCCAGATCCCCTGCTGAGTTAAATCAGTGTTATCTCTTTGGACACCAGTGTAGTAGTGCCAATTATAGAACTAAGGATGTAGCCATGATGTAGAGAAATAGCGGCCATATATTTCCACATGCATATACATATATACACCTATTTACATACCTATAACGCATACTTGGTATATTCTTCAAACAATTTAAAAACAGGAGGCCTGAGCCTCACATCAGTTATGCCCAGAGTAAATCAGCAGTGACTTCCCTGAAGTCAAATTACGCCAATGAAAGAAGTGTTGTGCCCACCAAAGTCCATTACACGCAGAGGTTGAGGATCAGCCTCTAATGTACGCTTCACGCCATGCTGGCATATGTACTGGGGTCAAAGTATTACTGTTGCTGCACATTTTCCAGAGTCCAAACTATAAGTCTCATATCTTTATGTGACCTAATAAAACTAATGAGATTTCCTCACATTTTCTGAGGTCGATGGAATGTTTCTGTCTTCACAAGCAACAGTGTGAAGATCTTGGTTTTCAACGCAAACTTTCAGCTACGTGCATCGAAGTACCCAAGTCCATCTTTGCCCTTCAGCTGGTGCCTGTGTGCCCAAGCTCCTGCTGTTTTGGTGCGTAAGACACCCCACCACCCCCTGTTTCTGCCACAAGGGGCAGGGGGAGGGAGATGCACAGCCAAGCCACTGGCTAAAGGTGAGTTGTGCGTGTTACTTGCATCCCAAGCCTCCCCTCAGGAGTACTGCAATCAGACCTGGCCCACAGAGGGTGATGTCTGTGTCCACACCCGAGCCTCCGCTGAGTATCTTTTTTCCTCCCGCCACACTCTGCCTCTTGACCAGCAGCGCTGCTTGCACAGAATGCTTCCATACGCGGTTTTCAACTATGGGGTATCGAGGTTGTTTTCTTGCTGGGGGGGGTCTCACCATTTGAATGAGCATCTTGAAAAGTCATGTTATGGCTCTATCAAAATAATGAAATTCAGTCAGACAGCTCTTTCTCAATATTTGCAATTGCTCAGGTCTCCATTTTGCTTTGTCACCACTTGGCAGACTTCAGAAAACATTGCATTACCCTGTATCAGTGTTTGAGGACGTAGGGATCTGGGTTAGCAACACTGACGCTTTAGAAAGCCCAGTATGAGGAAAACAGATTTATAAATCAAAATGCGTAAGCAGTTGCTTCATTCTAAGAAAAAGCACATCTGAATATTCGGTCAATTTGTTAGATGACTTTTTTTTTTTTAAAAAAAAAAGCAAGCAAGCAGATGGGCTTCTATCAGTAACTGATCTGCAACCTTTTAACGACCAAAGGAAACCGAAGGATTCTTCACAGGGACAGTGGCACATTTGGACTTTTGTGATGCTGGTGTGTAAAGCTAGATATTAATAGTAACATGAGTGAGGTTTTAAATAGATGCTAGCAAAAGCAAATGCAAATCCAGCTATTTTTAAAGCAATGCAGGGAATAGGAATCACAAATGAGATCAAATATTACAGCAAATATTAAATACCAACAGCAGTTAAAGGTCAGTGTCTTACTATAGTGACAGCATACAGTTTTGTGATTTTAACATAGCCACAGTAAACCTGAAACCAGCACTAAAACTGAAAGAGTGTGTATATCTGGAACCAATGAAACTTGAGATAAACATTGATGCAGATGAAAAGGGTATTATGGTAGCATGCACTCTTATGTTTGCTAACTTTATGTGTCTCATTAACCAGGGATGAACAGATATCTACATATTTAGGCTGCCCAAAATACATTTTTCTCATATACTATAATCCCCATCTCCATAACCGAATCCTGTACCAGGGCAGCATTTGTTCATGAAGTTATCTGAAGGCAGAAGAACGCTGCCCTTCGTTGAGTATTGACACTAGAGTTTAAAAAGCTCATTGGCGGTGGCCTTTAAAACTATGAAGCGTGAAGGCGCGCACCCCTTTTTAAGGGGCAGTGGGAACACGGCATTGCTGGGGGACCTCTAGAGCGAGAAATCTGCTCTGAGGAATGTCACCAACTTAAAAATACTTCGCTGTCCCCTGCGTGAACTCAGCAGTGTCATCAAAACCACCAGATAAAAATAAGGTTTTCTTTCTTTTCGCTCCTCTTAATCCCGTGGAGCCACGGCAGCCCTAAGGGGGGCAGCCGTAAGGGAGGAAGAGCACGGCTTTCCCCACGATTCGCAGCTTCCAAGCAGCGCGCTCCCCTGTGTCCCTGCCTGCAAGGCCGGGCCCCGAAGGCCCCTGAAGCCTGGCCAGGCACCCACCTCCACCCCGGCCCGCTCTGCCGCCATGACAAGGCTGGCAGCAGCGGCCACCGACAGCCAACCTCGGCCTGTCAGCATCTGTCATAGGCAACGGCGCAAAACAGACAAACCCACCCCAAACCATGACTGATCTTCAAGGGCATTCGTTACGGTTGTAATTTTTTGGGGGCCGGTGGGTTTTTTTTTTGACTGGAAGCTGCTCCAGGTGAAACAAGAGCTGACACAGAACACAGCAATCGGGGCAGACCCCCGCCGCCCAGCGGGGGGCGGCCGGACGGGGGGCCGCTCCCCGCCGCCCCGCACAACCCCCGGGGAGGCCGCCCGCCCACGGACCACCCCGCAGCGGGGCGGGGGAGGCCCACCGTGACGCAACGCGGTACTTTATATCTGACACGGCCCCTCAGCGCCGGGGCGGTGTCCGTTAGCGCCGCGTGACCGCCGCCCGT
>VYZM01017805.1:26082-38205 GCA_013398915.1 Dromas ardeola | reverse complement strand
CCGTTGGGCACCCAGGAGCCACCTCCGCTTCCCGGGCCTTGTGTCTCAACGCCCCCCCTCCCCCGACAGGGAAATCGGGGTGTGTTGGCAAAAACACTTCTGTTTTGCTGGTGTTTTGTGTGTTTTACGGCTCTTCTCTTCCTGAAGCAGCCAGGGGACTGTGGTGGTTTTTTTTCTGCATGTTGGCTCTGTAGGTGCAGTGTTCTCCGGTGAAGTAGTTACCTTTGGAAAACCGTGCGGCTGTTGAGCACAGAGGAGCTACTAGTATGAAAAAAATAATACTTGCCATTGAAAAGAAGAGGGTATAATTGTAGTTGATTTGAACGCAGAACATTTTGCTGAGTAACACTTTAGTCTGTTCATCCCCTTACTTGCAGTGTTTTGGCCAGTGCCTTTGGTTCTCAGAAGAAATAAAAATTAATTTTGAAGGGGTGCAGGTTGCTCACATGTTTTTTTCCCCCCAAAATGGCTTTAGTCTCTTTAAAATTTTATTTCTTTAACATGCTGCCATAGTTATATTACAGGATACCTCTTTATAGTTTTTTCAGTTTGTGTATTTGAGAATAGTTTGTGTATTATGACAGTACTGCTAATGGTTTTTTCTTTTATGTTTAACCCAGTATGATTCCCTACTTTTATGCAGTTGTGTTTTTGTAAAGCTTTTAATTGGAAACTGTTGAATAGCTGCAGATGTAGCAGGCAGAGTTTTAGATGTTATCTGTATACAGGTTATAATCTCTCTAGTATTTTATACGTTACTGTTTGCAGAGACACTAACCTAGCTTTAAGCAAAAACAGGCCGTGTCTTCTATTTTTTTCTTTATTCAGGTTTATGGTAGGTATAGAGTGGTATTCATTCTATTTGAACTTCTTATTAATAACACTCATACTGTTGTTTTGTTTCTTACAGAACTGGTGAGGGGAAAGCTCACTTTTAATGACATATTTATCACGTGTTGAGAAGTCAGTAAACCCAGCCAAAAGCTAATGTCGTCAGAAACACCAAGAGAAAGTCCAGAGGTGCCAATGGAAAATACCTTGTCCCCTGATGTGGAAGGAGAGGTGAAGTTAAGTGACAATCCAGCAGAGAGACAGGAGGCAGGCTCAGACAAGGAAGAATGTCTTGAACCCATGTCCAAGAGGCAAAGGAAGAAACTATTGAAGCAGAAACAGTGGGAAGAACAAAAAGATCTACGGAGGTATGGTTTGCAAAACGGCTTTCTTAGGATCGTGTCTAGTGGTTAGTGCTAATAATAATGATGTGTCAGCAGAATTTGTGCATAGATTGCTTTAGCAAATCAAGGCAGTTGAACAAGTTTTCTCCTGTGCCAGGTTTAAAGCAGTAGTCACAGGCTATTCCATCAACATATGAAGAAGCTATAAAGGTAAGCATCCTCTCCTCATACTAGAAGTGTTCCTCAACTGGAAGAGGATATCAGGAGGGATTTGAACTTGCTTGTTTTTGGCTTGTGAGAACAGAGAAATAACATGTGGCCTTGTTCCTTTCTGAATGGGCTGCGCTCTTTCCCTGGTGCTGTCAGACTTGGTGAATCTTACAAAGGCAGTGAACAAAAAAAATTTCTTTTGATACATGAAATGCTGTGCTATAAGTTATGTTGACTTACAGTCTGTTAAACTAGTTTTGGAAGATGGTGAGCTTCTGTATTATTCTGTTTTTGAGAGAAAGCGTATCTGCAAATGGGCTGATTGTGGTTTATCCTTGTCTTGCTGAATGTGAAGTCTTCCTTCCCAACGCAGTGGCTGTTAACATTGCTGTCTCTGAAAATTAATCTCCCAACTGCCTGCTCCCATTGGGGGTTTGGGGGAAGAAACAATTGCTTCAGAAGCCTTTTGAAAAACTGTTTAGTGAAACGGGAGGTAAATTGCCTTCCACATGCTGATTCTGGTGCTGCAATTCGCACGATCTTTTTGGTTGTTTCTGTTATGAGACGTGACTCAGAGCACCCTTAAATCCATGAGACTCTCACTGTTGACTTCACTGAATTTGTGTCAGATGTCTGTAGGTATATACAGAACTTCACGGAGATGGAGTATGTGTTTCATGCTGGTATCAGCCTAGCACAAATAGCTATGTTTAAGCCAGCACAGTCATGGGACAACCACCCTGATCGTAGATGTATGCATTTATGTGTATAACACGCACCTCAGCAGATCTGACAGTGCTTTGTGAAGATTTGTTTGTTTATTTAGGCAGAAACGAAAAGAAAAACGCCAGAAGAGAAAACTAGAACGTCAGTCAAAATTGGACTCCAATAACGAAGGGAACGATAGAAAGCGTATGCGAAGGGAAGTTGTTCCTAGTACACTTCGCCTCATTGTGGACTGCAGCTTTGATGATTTGATGGTGCTAAAGGTAAAAGAAACTTACCCATCACAAACAAATGTTGAAAGGTTCTCCAGTGGCAGCATTGATGCAATGTCAGAGCACAAAGACTGGAGAACAGCTTTCAGAGGACAGTTAGCATGTTTAAGATCTCCCAGACCTGCTGACATCAGTTGCTGAATTTTTTAGGGTTTGGAATGTACCTTTATATAAGCTTGCCAAAGATTTTGTTTGCCTTCATGGATATGCGGTAAGTTATATTCCCAAAACAGGAATATAGAAACACTTTGTGTCTTGTGTTCACCATGAAGTTAGATGCAATCTGCCCCAAAATGGTTTTGCTAGAGGGGCTGTAAATGCCACATCCAGTTACTGTCTCTTTCAAAGTGGGCCTGAGGCACCCAACTGTGTTGGTAACTATTTGTGGAAATGAGAATTTTGAGCATTATGAGGATACTGACCTTTTTCTCTTAGTCACATGAGAGGGGCAGTTGGGACAGGAGGACACTGTTCAGCCTGTCTCTAAAATTTTAGAATGGATGAAAGAACAGGTGAGATGATCGCAGGATAGGTAATTATGAGAAAGATCAGCATGACACCCAACCACTGATCAAGATGCTTGGTGTGGTGTTTTGAGATCAAAATAGCTTTATCTCTACGAGGAAAGTATGTTAATCTGCAGCCTCCTGTAAGAGTGCAGCCTTTGGTTTCTGAGGCAGACCTCTCCCCTATCTGTTACCCTGAACCTTTCTGCTGCTGCCAGGGACTTCATTGCCCTGCAAGACTGCTTGAATACAAGCTTTTGCAAAGCCCATCTTGCAGCTTGTTCAGCGTAATGCAGAGTGTGTATAGCACTGATGAAGGCTAGCGCCGCTCACCACAAAATTTTGTGGAAGCTCCAGTTGGCATTTTGGAACTTGGTTCCCTGAGGAGACCTTCAGTAGTGCCCCAGACGAGACCAGAAGACCGCCTTGATAGTTTTGGAGATGCCGACAGGGCATTTCCTGGTAGGCTTCGTCCTTCGTAAAACTCGTTTGCTTCCTTGGTCAGGCAGAGCCCCTGTTAGGCCTGATATAAAACCTGCCACTTCTGCAGGTGTTTAGGGAGAGTGAAGCACTGTAAGTGAAGATGGTTGTGGCATTTAGCAATAGGCTTAATTACATGCTTTCTCTAGTGTCGGTAAAAACTTGCATTGCAATATTGTAGTGATAAAGTCTAGTTTATTTGAGATACCAAAACATTTTCAAAGCACTACATGACTCAAAGCAATATAATGATGTTTCGTTTTAAAATGGGAATCAGTTATGTTTACAAAACACTGCTTTTGGGGCACTGAGAATAAAGCTATGTAATGTACCTTACAGAAAACATAATTGGTTAAAAAGTAAGTCTGCTGCATTTCAAGTAGTACTAGTTAACTGTTGTCCAAATTGTCAGGTCAAAATGCCAGAGCCAGCCACTAAATTATTTGCATTATTCTGGGGTTCTTCAGGTTAATTATGCATATTTAATTTTCTTAAATATAAACAGCATATTCTCAGGATTTTTCCGTGGGTGAAAGACTGAGTATTGTCACAGTGATAAATCTGCTTCATTCCTCAGATTAATTTTGAGTATGTTATTACATATAATTAAATTCCAGTGGTTTTTGTTTCTTTCCTAGAATAATGCAAATCAATCATAGAATCATTTAGGTTGGAAAATACCTTTACAATCATCAAGTACAACCGTTAACCTAGCACTGCCAAGTCCATCACTAAACCATGTCCCTCCGCACCACATCTACAGATCTTTTAAATACCCCCAGGGATGGTGACTCAACCAATTCCTTTGGCAGCCTGTTCCAATGCTTGACAAGCCTTTCAGTGAAGAAATTTTTCCTAATACCCAATCTAAACCTCCCCTGGTGCAACTTGAGGCCATTTCCTCTTGTCCTATCACTTCTGACTGGGGAGAAGAGACCGACCCCCACCTCGCTACAACCTCCTTTCAGGTAGCTGTAGAGACCGGTAAGGTCTCCCCTCAGCCACCAGTTCTCCAGGCTAAACAAGCCCAGCTCCCTCAGCTGCTCCTCATAAGACTTGTGCTCTAGACCCTTCACCAGCTTCGGTGCCCCTCTCTGAACACGCTCCAGCACCTCAATGTCCCTCCTGTAGTGAGAGGCCCAAAACTGAACACAGAATTCGAGGTGGGGCCCCACCAGTGCCAAGTACACGGGGACAATCACTTCCCTAGTCTTGCTGGCCACACTATTTCCGATACAAGCCAGGATGCTAATGGCCTTCTTGGCCACCTGGGCACACCGACAGCTCATACTCAGCCATCTCTCAACCAACACCCCCAGGGCCTTTTCTTCTGGGCAGCTCTCCAGCCTCTCTTCCCCAGGCCTGTAGCGCTGCATGGGGTTGTTGTGACCCAAGTGCAGGATCCGGCACTTGGCCTTGTTGAACCTCATACCATTGGCCTCTGCCCATCGTTCCAGCCTGTCCACATCCCTGTGTAGAGCCTTCCGACCCTCAAGCAGATCAACACTCCCACCCTACTTGGTGTCGTCTGCAAACTTACTGAGGGTGCACTCAATCCCCTCGTCCAGACAGTTGGTAAAGGTATTAAACAGAACTGGCCCCAGTACAGAGCCCTGGGGAACACCACTTGTGACCAGCCACCAACTGGATTTAATTCCATTCACCACAACTCTTTGGGCCCGGCCATCCAGCCAGGTTTTAACCCAGAGAAGAGTGCGCCTGTCCAAGCCACGAGCAGCCAGTTTCTCCAGGAGAATGCTGTGGGAAACAGTGTCAAAGGCTTGACTAAAGTCTAGGTAGACAACACCTGCAGCCTTTCCCTGATCCACTAAGTGGGTCACCTTGTCACAGAAGTACATCAGGTTACTCAAGGAGGACCTGCCTTTCATAAACCCATGCTGACTGGGGTTATGAATCAGGCACATCTGTAGAGGCGTCTAAATATGCTTTTGTGGAAGATGCATGTGTTTCCTTGTCAGCATAATCATAGAATGGTTCAGGTTGGAAGGGACCTTAAAGATTATCTAGTTCCAGTCCCCCTGCCATGGGCAGGGACACCCTCCCATCCCTTCACAATGGCCAGTTGTTCTCTCAGGGTATGATGTCCATGCAAAAGTAGTCACTTTTGCCAGGTAAAAGCTTCCTTTTTCTTTCTTTAGCTTCTAACTGGCTCATGGTAAAGCGTGTTGTGGTGGTCTGTTCGAAGGACTGTGTAAAAACAAATTGTGTTGTATACAGGATGTTAAGAAGCTGCACAAGCAAATTCAGAGATGTTATGCAGAAAACCGCAAAGCATTTCACCCTGTGCAGGTATGTTTAAGCAAACTCCGCCCTGACTGTATTGCCATGTACAAAGCATATGAGAAAGGCAGCTGTAGCCCAAGTGGTGAGAACTGTAGTAGAAAAAAATACTTAAGCTGCCTCTTTTTCGTAAGAAAATTACAACCCCTGTATATATGAAAAAGTAAGTGCATGCAGCTGAAGACTGCCAGATACTGGCATGCCACTAAAATACTGTTGATACTCAGTTTTATCTGTAGCAGATTTTTTTAAAAAAGTGACTGTAAGTGCATATTTCTCTTTTAAATGTGTCATTACCTGTATGAATATGGTCTTAGTACCACTTTCAGCTAAAAAATAATTAAGAGTTTTAACTAATAGTTAAGGGTAGAAAAAAATCTTGTACAGAGAGGAAACAGACTGGCATATTAACATTTCAGTATTTTGTATCTCTTGTTTGTTCTTTTTAAAGTTTTACTTGACCAGCCATGGGGGACAGTTGAAGAGCAACATGAATGAAAATGACAAAGGATGGGTAAACTGGAAGGTGAATAATTGAGTATTTCTGTATAAAGAGACAAAGAGGTCATGGTTATAGTTGCTAACTAGGTTGGTTGTTGTGAAGGATCTGTGCTTGTTCCATGTGGGTTTTTCTAAGAGATCAGAGCAATAGCATATTAGAAATAGTGTGGCTCTTTGTGTTTTTAATTAATGTAATTTAAATAGCCAAAGACTTCTTGTCTTGAATCTAGCTTTTTTTTTTCCTTGAGAAATTCCACACATGTTCTCCTGTTTTAATTGAACAGACTCCTTTCTCTGATAGACTAAGCAAGACTACTCGATTTAGGCATTTCTAACAGTCATCTGTCTTGACAGTGCCCTTTTTTATTTCTTGGGTGCAAATAAGACTTTGAAGTCATGATGCGATTCTCTGATGTGCACCTTCACTTCCATTATGTTGCCTCTCAACACTGAAGCGTTCTTCAGAAAAGTACCTTGTCTCGTGGTCAAATTCATGTTGGTTTTCTTTACGACTCCCTGATAAACCAGTATTCCAGCAACTTCAAATTAAGAGCAGCTTGTGTAAATAAAAACAGTTCTACTTTCGGCATGTCTTGTGTGATAGCTGCTTTACAAAAGCATAGCATAAAGCTCTCTTAAGAAACAAGTAATGTTAACTAAGCATTTACTTCTAGTTTCACGTTTTTAGAAAGGTGGACTTCAAGATTATTTTGATCACTATGAGAAATATGGTAACACTTGAAGGGAATCACAAGAACTTCAGGATTTGTAAAGTTCTTTTGGTGTTGCAGAAGATTTCCTGATGATTTTTACAAGTCAGTGCTGTAGGGACTGTGGATTATTTATGCAGAAATCAGTCTGCAAAAATCAGTCTGCTACGTACTTAAACATGAATGAGGGATGTGGAATGCTTGCGTACTATTGGATTTATTTTTGCTGGTTCCATCTTAGGTCTGTAAAGCTTGCCCAGTAATTCAGCAGTTGAATCTAACTTCTTTTAACTACCTTTTTTTGAGGATATCCAAATTAGAACAGAACACTATAGTGAGCTAATTAAGAAAGAAGACCTGGTATACCTTACCTCAGATTCCCCGGACGTTCTCAGTGAGCTTGATGAGAAGAAAGCCTATGTGATCGGAGGACTGGTGGATCACAATCACCACAAGGTAAACTGTGGGTCTATTTCTTTACAGCTCTTTTTTTTTTTTTTGGCGCTATATTTGACATTAATGCTGTTCATGTGTAAACTAACAAAAGTAAATAACAAGAAAGCTTCTTCAAAAAAGACTTACTTCAAAAAAATTTTGAAGAAATAGGGCAAAAAAACCCTTGTGGTGGTAGCAGTGGCTTGTGTTCCAGAGTGCAGACATGCTGAGCTTTTTAGGATTTTATCTTTTCATTTTAAATATAGGAATGGAATTAATAACACTGCTCAGCTTACTGAGGGCCATATTTTCAGACAGAAGGGTTTGGTTTCTGTTCATGCAGTTGTGTGTGTGCATGCGCTTGTATGTGCACGTGCCCAAATATAGATGAAGAACAGCGCTTGAATCTTGGATGTCCTTTTTTAATAAGTTTGGTTGTCAGGAGAACTTGGCTAAATAACACACATGCCTCAGGGATCTGGTTCCATACCTGTACGTGGGATCGTGCTGTGTGGACCTGGAATGTCATAGAGAATTCAATTGGGAAATTAAAGCACTGTTACTGCTTTTCTTCAAAGACACTCCTGTGTAATTTCTGGTGACATACTTAATATTTCAATGTGGTGCTAAAAAAAGAGATGGATCTTAAGCCTTACCAAATGATACTTGAGCAGTTAGTCCACAGTTAAAGACGAGGAGGGAGCTAAAGCAGATCCTTTATATAGTCATTATGGTATAAAGTGTTTACACTGTTTCAAAGGGGTTTTTTTACCTGTCTTGGGCACAGAATTTTCCCGGTTTAAAAAAGCAAACAAAATTTCTTTATCCTTTACTCTTCCTCTCAAAAAAATACCCTGTTATTGCAATCTGAGTAACTTTGCACTTAAGCACAAACTCGCCTTTAAAACAGGCTATGGCTGACACGTTCTAGAGCTGCAGCTGCATGAACAAGTTTTATTTACGATCCTTTTGACCATACATCACAGTGTGACATATAATCAAAGTAGTGAGTTTTCCAGAGGTAGGCCTTGAAGCAGGTAGGGTCTAACTGCGGTAAGTTTCTTTTTGTAAATACCTTCTAAAGTAAGATCATGTCAGCCGTGGCAAAACTCTTGTTGGAAAATGATACTTGTAGTAATCTGTATGGGCTGATTTGAATTGGTGATTCTCAGTCCAGTTGTTTTGGTGTCTTTCCCACAGGGAATTACTTACAAAAAAGCTGTAGAGCAGGGAATCAGTCATGCACAGCTTCCTCTTGGAAACTTTGTCAAGATGAACAGTCGGAAGGTTTTAGCTGTCAATCATGGTAAGCTTTAAATCACAGAATAATGACATTATTATAGAATATTCAGAATATTATAGAATATAGAATATCTGCGATATTCAGAATTTGAACCCTCAAAATGTGCACTGTAGTGCAGATGCCTAAATCTTATTTTATTATGTTGATATTTCTTGAACCTAGTTACCTTTGGCATACAGTAATTGCTCTAACCGTCAAATATTTTTAGATACGATTAAGTGTAAAGAATGGTGTCTTAGCCACTTAGAAGTGCACCTCCTAGTCTGTTGACTTGTCCCACGAGTAATTTTGGCGTTCTTACCACCCTGGTCTTGTTTCCAGGCTTAATTTATAAGTGAGTAAAATGTTGGAAACTATCCCATGTGTTTTATCCCAGGGGAGGATAAATGTATGTGATGTTTTCACCTCTTTGTACAGCTTTGTTCAGCAGTAACTGCTTAGGCACCTGTAGGCTGGCTTCATTTGGCATCAGCAGTACTCCATCTGCTGAGCCCTCATAACTGTATTTTTACCTGGTTTCCTAGTTCTGATTGAAGTATACAATTGCTTAACCAAGTCTTGAATCTCCCTCCTTTTAAACTTTCAGTTTTGTTATTAAATTATCTTTCAGTGTCATTAAACAAAAATACGTGCGAAATGGAGCCTACTTAGACCTTTATGGAAATTTTGTCTTACCTTGCTTTATTTCAAGTTTATTTTATTATGTAACACATTGCTTGATGATAACTTTATTTTCTGAAAATGCCATTGATTGATGAGGTATGTATTTGCATGATAATAAAGATTATTTAAATGTGGAGGAGAATATAGTACATCACTGGAAATAAAAATTACCAAACTCCATGTATATGTAAGATTTTACATGTTTTAACTTTGTATGTTGCTTTATTATAGACAAGAATAGGACTTTATGTGTTGTTCATCAAAAGTTATGATAGCTGTAGCTTTCTACTGGAGTTTTTCTGCAATAATCTTATACTGACCTCTAGTGTCAGCATTTCTGGAGGCTGTCTTCTACAGGTTTGAGCACTGGGTATAAATTGCATCACTTACGTTGAGGCTTTCATTTATCTGCTTTATGGTCTTGTGCATATTTCTTGTGCCAGACTTTTAGGCTCCTGATTTCACTGCAATTTAGTTGGTGAGATTTCATTTTTCATGAGGTTGTCTTTCCTTGCCCTTTAAAAACATTTTCAAATTGCAGCTAAAGGACTCTTAACACAGAAACCCTTTTAAAGGTAAGTATTATACTATAGCAGTATTTTGTTTAAGGCTTTTGGGCAGGAAAATAAACACACCACCACCACCACCAAAAGCAGGGGTACCTTTAAAGTTGTAATTAAGGCTCTGGTGTATATTGTAACCCTAATAGCTTCCAACCTGAATCCAAAACGACAGTTTTTCAAGGGAGGTGCTACTTGGCATGAATAAGGTGGACATAATCAAGCTGCCTCTTAAATCTCATTTTGTGGAGGTGAGAAGGACCTCTGCACTGAGGTTTTTGTATTTTGCTGTGAGTACATCTGCCTTACTGTTTTGTCTAACTGTGTAATTGCGCACCCTTTCTGTTTTGATTGGTTGTTCTGCCTCTGGGTTCTCCCCCAGGTGCAGAAGTTGAAGCTGGCAGAGTACAGTACGGGGCTCGCCAGATAAGAGTGTGGGACCTGCCTGGTCCCTATGGGACTACTTTTGATAGGTGGGAATTTGTAAAGTCCTGTAGAAGAAGAAACTCTTTCTGAACTGCCTCATCAGGCTTTGAAGCATTTTAATTATATGGGCCCTCTGGTGGTGAGAGATTGGCATCATCGTTAACAGGGGGATTTGATTGTTGCTTTTTACTTATTTATTTATAATCTTTCTCTCTTGGGATTGAGTTTCCGTATTTCCCCAGGCAGTTCAGTGCCTGCATTGCCATGTTAAAATGGCACGTGGAACATGTGTATGTGTGAAGTATTTGATGCTAGAAAACAGACAAGGTGTAAGATGAGACTTATGTTTTTAACTTGATCTGGAATTTTAAAACTTGGAAGTGAGATCCATGTAAAATACTGGATGCAAAACACAACTGCAAATGTAGCTGAGAAAGTGTGTTTCCTTGGGTTCAGGTTTGTATCCCAAGGCTTATACTTTGTAGCGTGTGTTACAGGACTGTATTACTCCATTCTAATCTGCAGTGATGTCTACTAACTGTTCCCACTGCCTTTTTCTGTCCTTGCATAGTATTTTTGTTGCTATTGCAGCCCCTCATAGAAGCCTCTGTTCTCCTGTGGAAGCCACTCTCTTTCCAGTTCTGTTGTTACTATGCAGATAAAAGAAGTTACAAAACAAAGGAGAAGAAACGTGCTCCTTATACTTTTCTTGTCTCTTAAGCCAGCATTTTTGCCACAGATGCTTTCTGCAGTAACTTACAATGATATTAATATAGTCCTTTGAGAGCTCATACCTTTACAGTATGTTCCAGGTGAATAACCTGCTTAGTAAAATGGTCAGGTCTTCAGTATCAGTGTCACAGAGAGCAGCTGGCTGTCCAGTAAACCTGGATCCAAGAAACCTCTAGTAAATGTGACACTTCTGTAACTTGACTCTCAGTGAGTATGAGATCCATGCTGCTCCTCCGTTTCTGAATGCCTGCCTGACTCTATGTAAGGGTTTTTTTCCCTCCACAGCTCCTTTGATCCTTTCTCATATGCTGTTGCTTGGCATTGAGAACGCTTGCACTGGGTGCATTCTTTGAAGTCAGCATTCCCCGGTGCTGTTAGCACTATTCCTGTAGCCCCAAGCTTGAAGAGCCACCCCTCTGTCCTGGATTTGTCATCCAAGTCTAGCTTCCTCACCAGCCATAGGGCCTCCTTCTGCCTTCCCTGCTCCTCCTGCCAAGCCGCAATGTGTGTTGAGAGGTTTTTTGGATAGCCTGGGATTTTTCTAAGTAAGAATTTGCTGATGAATTTTGCATATAATGCCATTTGGAGCTCTTGTCAGTCAGGGAAAGTTTTGGGAGTGGAAACGGGAGGAGTAGGAGGGTGACTGTATGGTTAGCATAACAGAAACAGCAAGAAAGGGTCACAGAATTGGAGACTGATAAGGATTTTTGGGATAAGCTCAGATGAAAATGAAAGAGCTAATTATAGCAGGTTTCAGGAAGATTTAGGGCTGTCCATATGTTAGGGAGGGGACAAAGTCATTGTTAAAGTGCATCCACAGCAGTATTCCTGTCAAACATGGGGAAAGCATTAGTGGCTGTATACTGGTGAGACCTGAAGTACTGGGGGGACATTGCTCTCTGTCGCTGAGATAAATTAATTCAAACTGCAGAAGCTATTGCAGGAGCCACTGCAGAAGAGCACTGCTGTAGTGACTGTCTTACAACCGGAGACTCAAAGTGTGCTTGGCTTCAGACTGCAGCAGTAGCAGAATTGCCTTGTCTGCTTCATCAGCTTTACTCTGAAGATGCCACAACCGAATGCATGTAAACCTCTGTAAAGATGGATTTGGGCGGGGCCGGGG
>VYZM01017805.1:14824-26022 GCA_013398915.1 Dromas ardeola | reverse complement strand
CCCCGTAAAAGAGCTGATGGTCTTTCTTGATGTTGCAGTGTTTGAGATCATCCTTGCATACCTGGAGAAGAGAGACTGGAAGGAGGCCTTTTTCAGTGTCTTGCCACAGCGGAAAGGGGCTGTTCCTTTGGGAGAAGCCAATGATTCATCCAAACATGCTCTCTCTGGAAAAGAAGATGAAGACAATGACTCGGACAGCAACTAGGCTTCAGAACGAGAAGATGGGAAAGATGAGACATGCAGTTAATGGGATAAAACTGGGACGTGAAGTAGTTGTACTCCAAAGACCATCTGCTGCCCTTGTGATACGGAATTGTCTCAATGCTTGGTATTTCCATAGTTGGCCCAGAGCTGTTTCTGGACATGAAGGGTAAAGGTTTTACACTGAAACTTCAATATTAATAGCTTTTTTAAAAAAATAAATTAATGGCAGATGCAGTATTTATTTTGTTTCCCAAGGAAGCTATTTATTTTATTAATATTTTTTTATGCATGCCAAGTCGGGTGTATTACCCAACAGTACTTTGACAGACAATACATACAGGATCATGTGATAAAACAGGTATGCTGAAACTGAGGGACTTGTAAGAAAGAGTTCCTGTCTCTTGGTCTTGCGCTGAGACTATGTGATAAATTTTGCTAAGAGGCTCAAGAAGTAATCAAAAGTGATTGTGCCGCCTCAACTCAACATGCACCATGTACCAACCAAGACACACAATTTTCACTCGTGCAGCCATCCATCCCACCCAAACTTAAGTATAAAGCACTGGCTTAAGCCCACACTCGTATTTCACCTACTGACCCCAGCTAACCGAACAGGTTATATAAATCAGTGTGGCTCAGCTGATAAAGGCAGTTCAGTTGCTTGTGGTTGTCTGTTGAGATGCTCAGGGAAACTGTCATGGTTTAGGCCAAATTGGCCAATGATGAGACAGATGCTCTCCGCCCACCTCTCACTCCAAGGAGAGGAGGAGGAGACATAAAGAGATTTACGAGTTTAGAAGGAACTAAACTACTTCAATGAAATATTAATAATAAAATAAAAAGGAAATAATGAAATAGATACAATATATACACAACTGTATCAAGCTTCCAGGATGATGTCACCGGCAGGCAGTGGGGA
Source organism: Dromas ardeola (assembly GCA_013398915.1). NCBI lineage: Eukaryota > Metazoa > Chordata > Aves > Charadriiformes > Dromadidae > Dromas > Dromas ardeola. The sequence continues at coordinate 24,899 of VYZM01017805.1, read as the reverse complement.
AGTCCCAGACTGGTCTTAGTGACGAATGGGAACTAGATTCCAGATCTGGAGTCAGGAATGCACGGATCGGGATCAAAGACAGATGAACAGAGCCCTCCTCGGACGTCGGCCATTGAAGAAAGAGAGCTGACCCTTTGATCCCTCAGCTTTTATACTGAGCATGGGGCAGATGGGATGGAATACCCTGTTGGTCAGTTTTGGGTCACCTGTCCTGTCCGCTCCTCCCTGCAGGTGGGACCCCTCTACGCTTTTCCGTTTCCAACCTTAAATGGGGCAAATATTGAAATTAGCTGACCTTGGTACTTATAGCAATAAGTATAAACAAGAGCTTCTCTGCATACCATTTCTTGGCGTTAACTATAAACCAAGGTCTTATCACTCTGAGAATGAACAGTTTTCTGCATAATGTACTGTTAATTTCAGAGAGTTAGGAGAGGCTTAGCTAAGAAGTAAAATTACTAAACAGAAAGTTGGTTCTGTTTTACCTCAAACCAGGACAGAAACTAGAATTTTTCTTGGTTTGTTTTGAGTGTTCATGCACACTTTGCAACAGGCACTAGTGGTACAGGTTTTGAGGTCACAGGAACGCATGTTATTCACTGCTTTTAAGAAAATGAGAGCAGAAATGGAGAAGAATGCATCCATTAAAATAGTAACTACTACTGCTCTTGGGTAATACACCCAACTTGGCATGACTAAAGAAATAATATTAAATATTCACCTCCTTTGAATTTCTTGAATTCCTCCCTCCAACAATGCCTCACTCTCTCTTACATGGAGTACTTGTCCCCCAGGCCTTAGCATACTCCTGTCCTGCAGTGGAAAATGGGAGTGGAGGTGGTAATTGTTACTATAGTGGATATGGTTTGAAGTGAAGGCAGGGGCTCCTGGAAAGGGTTTGCTGAGCTCTGCCCGGAGCTAAGCTTTTCACTCCTTAACGCTTAATGTTTCAAACCGATAAACCCCAATTGTTCTGCTTTCCCAGTTCACTCACAAGGCCCAACAAAGGTCCAGATATATTTCTGTCATTGTGGGCGTCTATTTCAACGGCTTGAGGTTTGCATCGTGGTTTTAATGTTTGTTTGGTGTCATCCTGTCCTGTCCCATGCCATCCTGTCCCATGCCATCCTGTCCGTATCCCACCATCTCCCACCATAGGATACTACAGTTTGTGATGCTTCTCTGCTAATAACGAGAGCTATGGAAGCAAATTTGAGCTCGCTGTGAGGCTGATGTCTGCATTCGCTCTGCTGGCCAGATTTTGAAACTCCAGGGTACCTTTTTTGCCCAGTGCCTAGGGCTTGATGTGCGTCTCTGCAGATCATGTGTGTGTGCGCCCCTCTTCTCACCCCAGAATGCCTGTGACTGTAGCTTCAGGTCTGCACGCAAGAGCTCTTTGTGCAGGCCTGTCTGAGTCACGCAAAAAGATGAATCTGATGCCAAAAAGAGTGGCGTCTCTCCGTTTTTCCATTGAGCTCACTTCTCATGTATCTATGCGGCATGGTTTGGTTTAATCACTTGAGGACTAAATATAATGAGCATAAATTTATTTTAACAAGGAGTCTGAACAGCTGTCTTTATAATAGAAGTGCTAAGGTTACGTATTTTTGTATGTGAAGGGCCTCCACTGGAAAGGAGGTATCTGTTGTTTGGGGTTGGCTGTGGCACAGGTGAGACTGGAGTGTGGCACGCTTTGCTGGAGTGCGAAGGCAGGACGGTCAGTTGTCTCCGTAGCACTTCCTCAGTTGCGGTTCTTCCCTGGGGACAGTGTGTCTGCTCGTGCCGGACCTGTGTTTCTCAGCGTTGAAAGCCAAAGACATTCTTTCTCCCTTTCTGGAAAACATTTTGAAAAAGCAAGCTGTAAGTTTTCAGGCTAGGTTTAAGATTATGTTAGGCAGGTTTGGCTTTGTTTGATATGCAGCTGAGAGTATAGAAGCACATCCACTCATTAGCAAGGAATCCTTCCTGGACACCACTTGGAAAAGCAGAGGTTGTTGCTTTGGCAGTTTCTTCTTTTACTTCTTGTTCTTATGTAAGATTACTCTTCACCCACTCCTCCTACTGGAGGGGGTACAAAGAATAGCAAATGCTGTAGCATTAGAGGTGGCATGAATGGCTTTGTTCAAATGATAACGTCCTCTACGACTGACTTTTGCTGCCTCTGTGTGCTTCAGAAGGGACACAAAGAGGTGATAGTGGTGTTCCTTGGGAGTGCCCAAGATTGGCAAATCCCCAAGTTTGTTGGCAGGAGTTTCAGCTTGCGTGTAACTTACAGGAGCAGATTTTGGTAAAGAGAGGAAATCAGTACCTCTTGCTGCCTGTTCTTTCTAGCAAGAGGCAGATGCAGTTGTACACATATCCCTCACCTTGCTGTATTTCTGAGTTGCTCCAGTTAGGAGAAGATGTACATGAATGTCAAATCAAGGGAAACCAATTGAGGGGCAGCAAGAATAGAGGGTCTTGGGTATCTAGCTCTTATAGAACGTAAATTCAGGTCATTTCTCATATTGTCACTGAATTCTATGGTTCTGTGATTCTAATTTGGGTGCTGCTGCGAAGACAGAGCTTCTGAAGATTCACAGTCCCTGTGCTGTTTGGTGACCAGCATCCTAGACTCAGGGTGTCTTAACATTTGCAATTTGTATTACTTATCCCATTTCATGTTTTGACTTGCCACTGATGGCCAGGATGAAGACCTGAGTGAAAAAGAAAGAATGTCTAACTTGACAAATGGTCTAAACTCTGCACTGCAATATACAGGACGTTTTTCTCAAAGGGGTTTCAAGTGCTCCTAGAACTTTGTGATGTTCTCGTAGCAACTAAATTTGTATCAAAGAGCGTGGGGCTGTTTGTAGTTAGGACCATTTTTGCTTCAGGCTGTGATGATGAAGTTCAAGCGCAAAGTTGCATTTTTCACAGGAGGAGAAAACAAGGACTTCTGGTTATGACGTTTAGCTTATCCATAATCTTAGCAACCTCACTGCAGGTTTTACCTGGACTGATTCTTCTTCTCTTCTGGTCCTCTCTGAAGAGAAGGGAGAGGCTTTAGCAGAGTCTGGGTATTGATGTGCTCTGCTGTACCTTCCTTAGAGTTCAGCACGCCTTTGTCAGTTGGTTCTGAAAAAATCATGCTGGACACAAAGTCTTTCTCTGAAATGTGAAGGTAGCAGAAATTTCACTGAAGTTCCCACTTGCCGATCTGGATGTTCAGGGGTGAATTTAGGAGTTCCCTAACCTCATTTCTCATTTTCAAAGGGCTTAAGGCCATAAGAGAGACATATTTTGTTTGGTTTCTGCCTCCCCCCAGTCCACAGCAGCCCAGAGCTCCGCAGGGAGTGCACATTTTTCCACCCTGCACCAAACTGGTGTGCACTGAGGTCTGAATGACTGATTTCTGTGTACTGTCACCTTACTGCTCAGCACAGCCACCGCCGGGCCAAGCACACTTCACTGGATCCTATTCCTTCCACCTTGGCAACCCCACTCAGTTCAGGTCTGTGAGAATTTCAGGGTTCTACGCAAATGTACAAGAGCACGTGCTTTTCAGAAAGGGATGCAGATGCATCTGTTTGTTACCTTCTGTACTTGCCCTTGCAAACCATTTCTGGATCTCGGTGAGCGAATCCGTCTGTAAAACGTGGCCGAGTTTTCCCAGCACCTGGAAGATGTACAGGGTAGTTACCACGAAGGAAGAGAAGCTGATTTGCCACCAGTTTTTGTGTGTGTTTTCATTTAGCTCTAGCTGTGTGAGCATGCAGTTTTACAGCTGTGCCAATTGCCCAGCCTAAGATGTCCCACCAGTTTCGCCCCAGTGTGACCAAAGGCCACCAGACTGCAAATGGTGATGCTGAGAGCGTGCCATGTACACAGCGCTTCAGAGGCATGGGAAGGAAATTGTAAGCAGTGTTTCCTACATGTAAAGCCCCTTGCGTGTGACATGTAATACTGGCAGGCTGTTTTTTACAGAACAATTCTCAACCCGTGTGCCAGCTGCATTGCTCCCCCAGTGATTGCCAATGGCACCTTCCAGTTAGGTGGACGCAACTCAGAGTAAATGCTGAACACCAAATTAAGTCAGTGGAATCCACACTGGGGAAAAAAATTGGACAAATAACACCCTACACCATCCTCAAGAGAAAGAAAAATATGTAACTTTATAGGAAGCCATATACTACAGCACTCAGATCTTACCTTTATGTCCTGATCCAGGTAGCTCAGGTCCAAATTCATGTTCTGCTGGACACGAGGACCATGACGCAAGTTGACAAATGGAGAGGAAGGCTGGGTGACAGACACACTGCAGATTCCCTGTCGAGTTCCAGGTTGTGCAGAGGCTTGGAATCGTTTTTTCAAAAGCTTTTCCAAAATAGAAAACAATGTTTAAAGAATTGGCTTGACTCCATTTAAGCGACAGTTGAAGACAATGTGAAGTATATAGCTAACACTAGGCTGCAGCAAGGGTGTGCAGCAGAGAACACCTCTAAAACTGTTCTTTGGTTGAGTATGGCCACATACGGGTTGTTACAGCTTCTAAATCACGATCGTGAAGAATAATAACAGATATCCATGGCATAATGTGTAACGTTGGATTTCTCCCTTTTGCTGAAGACAACGTGTAGAACTGTACACCATGTTTTGCTTTGAAATACCTTTTTGGAATAGCTGTGTATTTTGGACAGAGCTGGATTTTGGTATAAGAATGAAAGTGATGCCGTGTAACTACTATTCATAGAATCGTTTTGGTTGGAAGAGACCTTTAAGATGGAAATCAGCTGAGGAAGGGATTAAATCTGGACCTCTGTGGTCTGTTTGCCTTTCCATCGTGGGTTTGTAGTGTGCTGCCGAGCCACCACTTTTCACTTCTCTGTACGCAGACTTCAGCAGTCTACGGAAGGCCCAGGAATGAAAATGTGACTGGCAGAAGGTTCTGTTTGTAAGTGTAGAGGAAAAGCAAAATGCAATTAAGAGTTATCATACTGACTGTGGTTATATGGCAGAAAATTAGAAAGGCCAAAGCCCCTTCTAGTCAAAGGCTTGACTCCATTTAAGCAACAATTAAAGGAAATGTGAAGTATATGGCTAACACTAGTCCCCAGCAAGGGTGTGCAGCAGAAAACACATCTAAAAGTGTTCTTCAGTTGAATATGACCACCTATAGGTTAATATCATAGGTTAATTAATGCAGCTTCTAATACACAGTCACCGAGAATAATAATAGATATCCATAGCATAATGTGTAACACTGGATGAGAACTGAAGTGATGCTGGGTAGCTACTGATGGAAATCGGATGAGGAAGGGATTAAATCTGGACCTCTGTGGTCTGTTTGCCTTTCTGTTGTGGGTTTGTAGTGTGCTGCTGAGACACTACTCTTCATTTTTCCGTGCGCAGGCTTAGCCACTCTAGGAAAGGCCCAGGAATGAAAATGTGACTGGCAGAAGGTTCTGTTTGTAAACATAGAGGAAAAGCAAAAGGCATCTAATGGCTACTAAGAAACAGTAGTTTACTGAGTGTGACTGTGTGGCAGTATCTGCCCATTCTGTAGTTATTTGGCAGCCAAACCCCAGTAAATACAGTATGAAGAATTGTGTTCCGCATGTACAAGTGAACAGTAAAAACAAAGCATGGTCTTTACTACACCCAGCTCAGGAACCAAAGAGCAACATTTAGACAGCCCCCCAGCCCCCCACAGTTAAAACAGGAAAGTTAGGAGAAAAGGGAGTCCTTTTGAGCATCTTTACTGCAAAACCTCTTCGTGGTGCCCTCTGCTGTCCAGTACCAGTGCAGCAACACTTGCATTCCTGTTTCTCGAGAGCGTGCAATCCTCCCTGTGCAACCGTTTGTGATGGAATATTAACTTAGCCCTCAGCTCTCGTACAGTCGCAATAGAGGAGATGAGTAATTCGACAGCAGCTTGGGACTAAAGAGTTATTGCAGAAAGAATCTTCTCCTGGACTTTATGAACGCAACTGCAAAGTCGGATCTAAACCCCAGTGTGCTGCTTCTACAAAAGAGCGTCGGCAAAAGTCACGCTGTTGGCAGTAAGTCATCTAAAGAGTCTTTGTGTTGTGAGGGGAGCAGGATTTTTCCTGTGCTTGTTTGTTGCCTAGTGTGATGTTTTTTCCCCAGCGGTTTGAAACAGGGAATTGCATTCCCAACTTCATTGGGTTTGACCATTTTTTTTGCTAAGCAAAGCACAGTGGCATTACGGAGCTGAAAGTGATACACTTTGAGCTCAGTTATTAGCCTGCTTGACAGCATTTCCCTTCCAAGAGCTCTTGTGTTCTGCACGTGGGCTCCTCACCTCCCTCTGTTGGGTTCTGCACTGTCCTCCTGAGCAGTCTGAGACTGTCACTTCAGGTTATAGTGTTGAGGAGCGAGAGAGAGAGAGACGAAATAGAGCGCTGTGTCTTTTTTCCCTTACCTTTTCACACAGAGTAGGCTCACTTTGAATCCTTTCAGGAAGATCTGCACGTCCTTCTGGAAATTAACAGGCAGTGTGTTTTCTCAAGTTAAAACAGAAAGGCCATAAGGTACACCTTAGATTATATTGGGCGGGGGTCATTATTAATTACAAAATTGCACGAGCCATGTTTCAGCTATCTCTAAGGGGTTGTATTTCCAACCTTTTCTGTTTGCTTTTCCTACCTCACATAGTACATTAATGCAATTATTTGTTGAGATGCCTAAGAAATCAGAAAAAAATCCTGGAAAGTGTATTTCATATATGCGTGCTTATAGCGCAGTGTAACTCCTACTGCAGAATGTTGCTCACAGATGGAATAATTGCTGATAATTCTGAAATTCTTAGATGTCTCATGAGCATATAAACTGTAAAAGATGCATCTCTAAAGATGCCAGGGTAATTTGCAAGAAGAAATCTTCTGTGGTGACTAAGACACATAGAAGGGAAGAAATAATTTCCTTTTAAATGTACATTCATTGTCCTACGTTCCCTTTACCTGGACCTGAGCTGTGATGACAGTGCCCTGGCTGAGACCCAGTTGCACCCTTAACAGCTCAGGTTCCTTCTCTGCTGCTGTCTAACATGGCAGTTTGATGCCGCTACTCACGTGTCATGGGCCGTGAAATGCCTCGCTCCCTTCGCAGAAAACCCTCAAGCCTTGGAAGGTTGCGGCTGTTGGTTCTGGCACTCCCAGTTAGCACATGATCTTCTTGATCAGCTTCTTGCTGGGGGATGACTGTGTTGCCAGCAGATGGGTGTTCTTGTGAAAAGCTACTTCTTACAACACAGATCAGAGCATTGTTTAATCCTGTGCAAAAACCGAAAGGATACAGTCTTTACTACAGTAAACACGCACAGTTAACTTAGCAGGTGATCTGCAAGGAGACTGTGGTTTGCAATGAGAGTTGCAGCATTTACTGAAGGACTAGAATCCTCCTTTCTTAGCCAGGGTATAAGGAATTCTATAAACAACCACCATTTTTATCGTTAGCATAAGTCCAACTGGATTTAACATGGCAAAGAAGCAGTGCTATTAAGTAGTTGATGAGGATTTTCAGAACCTTGATTCTGTTTAGTACTTGTCATAAGACAAATATTAAGCTGAAATTAATTACGCCTCAACGTTACTTTGCTGAGAGTACAGATATTCACCACATTAATCTGGCTAAGCCAAGTCAGACTTTGGTCCTTGCTGCCTCAGGTCAGCTTGTCTTTTTTACCAGAAGGAGAGAGGGATACACACACAAATACATACTTTATTTTTTATGTTGCTCACTAGATTTTTACTTCAGGTAGATGATTTTGTATATAAAGAGAAATATATATATGCGCATACAGAGTTGTGTGCACTATACATTGGGTCTGAAAGGAGGAGTCTTGCTTTGTTCCTTCAAAGGCATCCCTTCCGAGAGGCAATAAATCTTGTTTTATTCAGAACTGATTTGGTCCTGCATTACGCTTCATCCCTTATTACACAAGCTGTTATCACAGACTTATCATCTACCAGTACCAATCCTGATGCAGTATCTACTTCTTTTAACAGTCCCCAGGGAACTGGGCAGAGATTTTTTTTCCCTTCATGACCCTTCTGTGCCTTTTACAGTGTAAATGTGGACGTGTGTCGGCAATTTTATTTCGGCTGCTGCCAGAAAGATGTCTTTGTGCAACTGTACAGGGTCAGCTTCTGAAACAAAAGCCCATCCCTGGAAGTGCTATTTCTTCTGCTGATGCAGATGGCATGCTGGTTTCAAGTGTATTCCTTGCAGGTGTAGGCAGAGTAATCACAGCTAGATCTAGCACACAGCATGGTGTTTTTAGAGCACCAGGTTACTCTCATTAAATGCTGTATTGTGTAATACGTTGTTCCTGGAAAGGTACAAGAATTATTTAGGTGAGAGTGAACCAGAGAAAGAAAGTGTGACAACCTGTCTCTGTCACTTACGGTACACTTGTGAGCACAGAAGAAAAGAGGAAGAAGTTATTTTAGCTTAAAAGAAATCCCAGACAGTTGTCTTGGTGAAATAGTTTTTGTTTTACCTTGTAAGGAATTTAGTGCTGCTAACCTTTACCTTGCTAACCTGAGATCCTTTATTGCTGAGGGCAGGTATGGATGCTTTGTGGGTTGAAATAAAGGTAACAGCATGTTTTTATGAAATGCTTCTCTTAGACATAAACAGGAAAGGGGAGCCATGGGTACTTTTGGAACAAAATGGCGTTATGCTGGCACTTCTCTTTGTGCTTGACAGGGCAATTGTCCAGGTTAACTGCGTGGTCCCTCAACAATTCTTACCTGGCATGTGACAGACCATCCGAGGATGGGGGACGTTCCTGGAGAAGTAGTAGTATGTTCCCCCTGAGCAGCTCAACTCAGAGTAACGCTGGTTGTTCTGCGACATGTTGTTGGTATTTGTTGCGTAACTTTCTTCTTCTCTCGCAGAGTGTCTTTCTGCAGAGCAGGTTGGCTCTTCTGCTGATCGCCTGAGGCCAAATGCTGGAGGTGAAGTAAAGAACATGAACTCACATAGACTGAAAGGTAGCAGAAACTTCAATTACTCTTTTTCTTGTTATTTTTACCTCTGCAGAATTTGGAGAAGCTCTAAACACAGGAGGGTGGAAGCAAGCTACCTACTGCTCCACTCTAAGGAGTTGCCTTGGGCAACTAATGCTGCCTGTGGGCACTTTGTCGCTTCTTTGATTTCCTTGCCGTTTCTGCTCTGGATCTCAGCCGCTTCTTGCCATGCATATCTGGTACTGATCTCGGTACCAGGGAAGGTCATGGAGCAGATCATCTTGAGTGCCATTACAAGCCATATAATGGACAACCAGGGGTCAGGCCTAGTCAGCATGGGTTTATGAAAGGCAGGTCCTGCCTGACGAACCTGATCTCCTTCTATGACAAGATGACCTGATAATTGGACGAGGGAAAGGCTGTGGGTATCGTCTACCTGGACTTTTGAAAAGCATTTGACACTGTTCCCCATAGAATCTCATGGAAAAACTGGCTGCTCATGGCCTGGATGAGCATACGATCCGCTGGATCAAGCACTGGCTGGATGGACGGTCCCAAAGAGTGGTGGTCAATGGAGTTAAATCCAGCTGGTGGCTGGTCACAAGTGATGTTCCTCAGGGCTCAGTGTACATCTTTATTGATGATCTCAATAAGGACATAGAGTGTATCATCAGTAAGTTCGCAGATGACACCAAGTTAAGCAGGAGCGTTGATCTGCATGAGGATAGGGAGGCTCTACAGAGAGACTTGGATAGATTGGATCGATGGGATAATGCTAAAGGTATAAGCTTCAACAAGGCCAAGTGCCAGGTCCTGCACTTGGGCCACAACAACCCCATGCAGTGCTACAGGTGTGGGGAAGTGTGGCTGGAAAGCTGCCTGTCAGAAAAGGACCTGGGGGTTCTAATTGACAAGTGGATGAATATGAGCCAGCAGTGTGCCCAGGTGGCCAAGAAAGCCAATGGCATCCTGGCTTGTATTAGAAATAGTGTAACCAGCAGAAGTAAGGAGGTGATTGTCCCCCTGTACTCAGCACTGGTGAGGCCACACCTTGAGTATTGTGTCCAGTTTTGGGCACCCCAATACAAGAGAGATATCGA
>VYZM01017805.1:0-14742 GCA_013398915.1 Dromas ardeola | reverse complement strand
GACTGTTTAGTTTGAGGAAGAGGAGGCTGAGGGGAGACCTCATCACTCTCTACAACTACCTGAAAGGACATTGTAGAGAGGCTGGTGTTGGTCTCTTCTCACAGGTAATTAGCGATAGAACAAGAGGGAATGGCTTCAAGCTGCAACAGGGTAGGTTTAGACTGGACATTAGGAAAAAATTCTTCACAGAACGAGTGGTCAGACACTGGAATAGGCTACCCAGGAAGGTGGTGGAGTCTCCATCCCTGAATGTGTTTTAAGAGTCGTTTAGATGTGGTGTTGGGGGATATGGTGCAGGGGAGAACTTTGTAGAGTGGGGTTGATGGTTGGACTTGATGATCCCAAGGGTCTTTTCCAACCTGAGTGATTCTGTGATTCTATGATCTGAGACACCTTTTTGTAGTACCAGCGTATATGGAAGCAAGGGGAGTGTATGGCTTTCTGACTTGTGAAGAGAAGTGCAGCGATGAGTGATGATAACAAAGGAGATGTCCAGTCCATTTTGATTTCCATCTTTATGAAGGGATGTGTATGCAGAGAGGCAGTCCCATGTCTCTTAATCTTGGTATTTGTTCTAGATTTTGCTTTTAGAAGTTGAATAATAGAGTAGTAGCTGTTCTTACCATTAACTATTTCTTTTTCCTTTCCTGAACTAACAGTCACTAATGTTGAGAGGGTTCTTTGCCTCTGGCACTTGCTTAGGATACTCAGTACCACAACTTGTAAGATTGGGAACATCCTAAGAATGGCAGTTTGTTGAAGGCCCCTTGCAAATGTCGCACGTAGGGTTTAGCTAATGTATTTTGTGATGATCCAGAATCAAGTTAATCAAACATAAGAAATTCACCTGTAAGAGGCTGCCGACTGTAAGAGCCTGGATGGGCTGAGAAGGGAATAAGCATTCGTCAGTTATCTGTCGCGCTCAGGAAGCAGCATATTATACGGAGTATAGGGAGATAAGAGGGTTGAGAAAGGACAGGCCATCTTTTTAAGCAGCTCTTAATGTTTTGCAATGTTTTTATTCCAGAAGTAGCTTTTCCAAAGCTCTGTAATTTTTTAAAATGTGCAGTACTTACCATAAAATACTCCCTCCATATGCTTAAGATTACGTACTTACTTGAAAGAGTGTATAAAGCACCTTGCAGGAGCAGAAAATAGTTTCTTTTTTCTGGGGCTTCTGATTTTCTACTTAATCCTACTTTTTATGTTGGCTGCCTACAAAGGACTAACTATACCTAATGGAAGTTTTTAAAAAGCAATTCATGTGGGAGGGTTCTCCTCTTTACTAAATTGTTTAGTGGATTTTCTTTGTTAATCTAAATTGTCTTGTGAAACATACTTTTAGAATCTCACTAGTTATTTAGCAACCTCATTATATGCAATTAGTGCCAGTACAGTATGTTTTGGGGATTTCAGGGACGTTAGTTTACCAAAATAGCAACTCACAACATTGTTAATATTTAAATTAGTAAAAGTAAATGCAGCGATACCACGAACAACTGGACGTTTGACAGAACAATGTTACCAGCCAACACTGTCATTTTTATATGCTAGATAAAATCACACCCAAAATGTTGATTATCATCGCAGTATTCAAAAATACTTAAAGGCTTCCCATTTCCTTATGAAGGATGCGTACAGCAGTTCTTTAGAGTAGTCTTGTATCTGACTGTGTTATGGGCTCTCGAGAAAATATGTAATTTAGGTTGTGTATTGCTTTTTCAGCAGTTCTCGGTCTATACCTGGCAAGCATGTAAGTGGTCGTGTAATGGACAGAAAGGACCAACTACCAGAGAGAGAAGCAGCGCTGTAGAGGACCCCCTTCTCAGCAGACTACCAGGTCGGCAGCACCTGTTTGCGAGCTGCGGCAGGTAACATTCACCGTATAGCAGTGATTCACGTCATTCCTCAGGTGGGGGTCTTGAGCTGAGCGAGCAGCAGCCTGGCTTGTCCACTCTGCCAAGCACCAGGGCTGATGATGCAGGAAGGCTCTAGAACCGCTCCTGTCCCTTGTGACACCAGGGAGCTGCGTGCCACCATGGCAGCAGCGCAGCCACGTCTTTTGCCTGTCATTAGCAGAGGAAAGCGCTTGAACCTCCAGTTCATCCTTTATGGTTTTAGCACTCTTCCTGCTTAGCATAAGAAGAATATTCATGGCCAGAAATAACTGATTCCTGTAGAGAATTAATATTTGCATGTGGACAGAGAAAAACAGGCTGTGCACAGGACTATAAAATCACCTGAGCGTGGGCTTCTGTGTTCAAGAAAATTCACACTTTTGGACAAGATTTTAGGGATGATTTTTTCTAGAGTACAAGTGCAGTGCACCATAGTTTCAAAAGGTGAAATTGTCATCATCAAGTAGGGTTAATGGGGTGAAATGAGTAAGCGACAAAATGCCTTTTCAGCCATTGACCAGGAAGGATCTTAAATGGTGTCACGTGATTGCTGTTTGAATCTAGTACCAGGAAGAAAATCTAGAAATCGACATTGCGACGTGGCCACGGGTTACAGCTGGAGATGTCTCCAATAGTGCTTTGCCCACAAAAATAACATTCCTGCTACACTGAGGTTGCAACTCCAGTCCATTTTTCATGGCTTCTTAGAAATCCACAAAGTTTACAAGCGTGATTCTGTAGACACATACACTAAGTCACAGGCTGTTTTGTGTGTCTTGGTTCCACAGGCTCTTAAGTCCTTTCCACTGCTCATATTCCAGAAGGCACAGCTACCTGAGATGAATTTTCACTCCCTGTGAGGGTAGACCAGAATCAGTGCTTTTGGTCCCACTGGGGGGCCATAGCAGTCCATTAGCTTGTGGCCTCCAGCCCCAACTATTTCAGGACACTGTACCTGTGAGTGACTGTTACTCATTTAATTTGTTGTTCGTTTTGTTGATTTTGCAAGCCACCTTGAGAAGAAAGAGGAGGATAAAAGTTTTGGCTCTAAAGTTAACAATGGATGTAAGTTTCTTGTTGTGATTTAAGGTCTTTTGCAGAAAAATGGGGCACACACTCTTTCTTTTTGTGCTCGTCTGAAGTGGGAATAGATGGCATTGCCCAGCAGAAGTTGAAGCAAAGCAAAAAGTATTGGGAGTTCTTTTTACATTTGGAGGGGAAACAGAGGACTGTGACTGGTGTGACCGTTTGTCATGATGGCAAATGTTTGTATAACTTGCAGGCTAAGATGGTATTGAATCTGTTCAAGAAGAGAAGGCAGCTGACAGCAGAAGCTCCTGGAAAGGGTGCGTGCAGCTCCTGCCTTCTGATTCTGCAGCCCAAACTGGCCTGTTACCATTTGCTTTGTTGTAAGGCCCGTCTAGAGAAGAGGCTGTTGTTGTGAAGGCGTGGAGGAGGCATGAAGCATGGGCTGATTTTCAGTTGTCACACATGGGGAGACAAAGAGCCAGGACCTTTGGGGCATGTGTTAAGATGTATATTCTGTTTCTGAAAACACTGTTATCCATTCCTTTTAAATCAAGCCAACAAGGTTGGCATGGAATTGTGGATCTACTTCCTCATGAATGCTCTATGTCTACGGATGGGGGAAGAGCACAAGAAAGCCAGAGTTAACAGAAAATACCTGCATCTTTGCTCCATGTAAGAGAGAGTGAGGCATTGTTGGAAAGAGGAATTCAAGAAATTCAAAGGAGGTGAATATTTAAATATTATTTCTTTAGACATACCAAGTTGGGTGTATTACCCAAGAGCAATAGTAGTTACTATTTTAATGGATGCATTCTTCTCCATTTCTGCTCTCATTTTCTTAAAAGCAGTGAATAACATGCGTTCCTGTGACCTCAAAACCTGTACCACTAGTGCCTGTTGCAAAGTGTGCATGAACACTCAAAACAAACTAAGAAAAATTGTAGTTTTCCTGAGCATCTCAACAGACAGTCACAAGCAACTGAACTGCCTTTATCAGCTGAGCCACACTGATTTATATAACCTGTTCGGTTAGCTGGGGTCAGTAGGTGAAATACGAGTGTGGGCTTAAGCCAGTGCTTTATACTTCAGTTTGGGTGGGATGGATGGCTGCATGAGTGCAAATTGTCTTGGTTGGTACATGGTGCATGTTGAGTTGAGGTGGCGCAATCACTTTTGATTACTTCTTGAGCCTCTTAGCAAAATTTATCACATGGTCTCAGTGCAAGACGAGGAGACAAGTACTCTTTTTTACAAGTCCCTCAGTTTCAGTATACCTGTTTTATCTCAGGATCCTGTATGTATTGTATTTTCTGTCAAATATTTTCCTTTTAAAAAAAAAAAAAACCAAAAAAGTCACAGTATCAGTCTTGGCTGGAGGTTCTGATTCAGCTTCATTCTAACTGACTTAAGTGCTTTTGCCAAGTACTGAAATCTGCACCTTGGAAGTGTGGCTTCCCTTCAGCCCTGTGGGCCTGCCCCATCCCTTTCTTCTGTAGGAGACTAGCCAGGTAGTTGCAGGTTCTGAACAAGTGCAGCTTTCACAGAGGTCGGCTGAAGAGCATAAGGAGACATCATTGTAACTGTTCATCTCTGCTGAGCTGGAATCAGAGGCCTGATTCAAGTATGACTGGGCTTGTACCCATTTTTAGTCCTCACTCTTTTGTTCCTGCTTTCAAATGGAGATGAGAAGTGGGATCCCTACAGGTCCCTGTGGTCTGTAAAGGGTTGGCAACCAACTGCTAGTGACTTTATACACCCAGTGCACTTTTCTACCTTTTAAATAACCATAAAAAAGTTTCTTCTGTTAAAAGTATGGATTGTGGTTTGTTGCTCAAGTGATGTGGGTTTTTTTTGTTAGGCTTTGCAAAACTGTGATTGCTTTTGTTACAGAAACTAGATCGTCTGTTTCATAAAAGCATTGCTGTTTTTATTTCTGTAACAAAAAGTGCAGCATAAGTGTAACCACCATGTATTACACTGATTCTCTGATAGAAATGTGTAAAGCAGGGTCCAAAAGCATCTTACAAATGTGGTTTAAGGCACAGCCTTTCGTGCATCTTTACCAGTGAAAATAAACACACACACACGCCCATGCGCATGCAGGCGTTTTTAAATCAAGCTGTTGCAAATCTGGAGCTTACCTGTCTGTAGAGAAAGAGACAGAAGAAAAAGATGATCCGGGATGTTGCTCTTGGAAGGCTCCTTGTGCTAACTCCACAAGGTCACAGTAACTTGGTGAGTAGCTGTTGCCTGTTGCTTGTCTCAATCGCCTGGTCCTCCTGTCCTCACTGGTGCCTTAGCCAGCAGTTGGCATTGCTGCTGTTTACCTTTTCTCTGTTCGTGCTCACATAATGAGGTCATAACGAGGCTGAAGTTCGTGCCTGTTGTCATGAGCTGTCACTCCAGGGTGCTGTCCTCGAGATGTGTGAAGTGGTCAAATGGAGCAGTAAGCAAGAGTACACTGAGATTTTGATGGGCAGAGCCCTCTGACTTCTGCTGCTGTCCTCAGCCTTTCAGTATCCTACAGTTCTGCAGCCACCTAGAAAAGGCTGTTCTTGGCACACCTGGACTCAAACTGATGAGATTTCTATCCCTTTTCTAAACACTTTAGATGCTTGGCTATTTGTCAGTGGAATCATCAGCACCAGACACGATCACACTAGCATAAAGTGGCAATTTGCTTTCACGCAGCAGGCTGCAGCTATGCAGAAGTCCTCAGGGAGAAGTGATGGTTCAAGAAGCCCTTGAAGGGCTATTCTTGCAATGAGTTCAATGTGAAGGTATTGATGAAAACAGTTGAATTGGTTGGAGCACGTGGAAGTCACCCCAGCATCAAATCAAGTGTGAGAAACTGAGACCTGTTTGTGAGAGAGTCTGAGAGAGTGGCTGGTAAAAGCAAGAGGGCTTGTGCTGTTTGTGACACCTCCGGTCCCTGCTGTGATACCACAACTCCTCACGACAGAGTGGGAAGGTAGTCCTCTTGTCTTTCCAGCATCTTTTTGCAGTGTGAAAGAGGAGGCAGGGGGAAGAGCACAAGAGAGACAGAGTTAACAGAAAATACCTGCATCTTTGCTCCATGTAAGAGAGAGCGAGGCATTGTTGGAAGGAGCAATTCAAGAAACTCAGTGCACGTGGAAGGAACTGTAAGGTAGAAGTCTTTCATACTGCTGTTCAGTTAATTTTCAAGTCTAATATGACAAGAAAATGGCTTCCTGGGGACCACGACTGCCTACAGAACGGAGTGTAAGGTGCAAACCTTGGTTTTCCCAGTGTAGTGCAGCTTTTTGCAATTGCTTGGCATTTACAAGTAGTTGCTATAAAACCAACTTAAGCAAATAGCCAGCTGGAGTCCTTAAAATGGATCTGCCACTAAGATCTCACATAGTGCAGTATTGTCTTTATACAGGAAGACATATATTGTCTTATACAGGAAATGAAAGAGAGGTTCTGGAACAGCATTTCCCCGAGGTGCAGTACAAGGAGCTTAACTTTCTTTAGTAAATTGAATAAAGGGATCATTTGGGAAAACTTGTTTTTCACAAAGCAGAGGGATAGATTCATTGGGAAATTCAGTCTAATTCTGTGACTAGGATGCCTGTGGAGAGGTACTGCTGCTGATGCTGCAAGACAATTCATAATGTGTTCAACGTTAAAGAGATGAGGATGTACCAAAAGGGAGAATGGATGGAGTCAGGTGAAGGGCAGTAGTGTTAGTTGCCAAAGTTATGTGTTTTGTGTGGGTTTGATACTGTACAGTTCCCACGTTCAGCTCAAACTGTCGACTTCAGTGGAAGGTGAAAGGATGAAGTATTATTAAGGGATCAGAATCTGCCAGTAATTCTGGCACTTTGCCTTTTCATACTTTCCTTTCCCAGAGCTGATCCCGATTTCTTCCACTATAGGGCTATAAAAATACTAAGATGATTTTTCAGTTTTAAAAGGAATAGCTCTTTTGCACATGTATTTTGTTTGTTGCCTTATGAACAACATTTTTCCCAATGTTAATTGAGGTTGAAATAGAAAAAAGAGGTTGAGATTGTGCCTGGGTCCACCAATTTAGACGTAATGGAGAATCTTAAGTTATTCTTGAAACTTATTCTTACCTATCTCTTCACATCAGTTATCTATACTATCTTTACCTTGGACCACTCTCCGGTAATCTGAGCTCAACATGAAGTCCTATTTTCAAAAGCCTAAGTCTCATGGAAAGCAAGAAAGATTTGGCACATAAGCAAGGTGGATACCTAGGGAAAACTCAGAACTAGATTTCAGGATTTGCATGTGCGGAATATCAAATCCAAGAATTTATGCACTGCCCATCTGTAGAAGAAAACAGCTAAGATGTTCTGTAGAAGTGTAAAATTGAGCTGGACAATTAAGTTTTAAAGGCCCATTAGCTCTTGCACCCAGCTAGAACCCGGAAGTTGAGAAAGACAGGGGCAGATACAGCAGAGCATTACAGATTTGTTTCAACTTTGGATCAAACAGCAACTGAATGAAATCTTGACATAAAGGGCTGGCTGGAAATGCTTTGGGAGTTATTGATAAAAGCCTTGGTGAAAGATAATTGAAAGAAGCCTGGGTTGGTGGGTGATTCCAACAATTTCCTTTAGTTTCAAAATTTGATAATGTTTCTTAAAGCAGCAGTTTTCAGGAGGGAGTATCTTTGTGCTTGTGGGAAGGTGCTTCTGAAACACTTCTAGTGAATGCTGGAGAGACACAATATGTGTTCCAAAGTGGCATCCAACTTTTTGATTAAAAAAAAAATAGATTATAGAGTAAGCAGCTTTAGCTACAGTCCGGGTACCAGTCCTGAGCAATTTCCTAATGGCTTATGCCCTACATCAAGATAAAGATCTACAGTAAAATAAAACCATGAACCACTTTGTTGTCCCCATTCCCACAATTCCCAACTCCAGCCCTAGAGTGATACAGAAAGGAGCATTCAGGATCATATTGTGGAGATACAAAGATCACTTTCTCAGTGCCGGATGTTCTTCAGGCAAGAGAAATACCATCTCTGTTTTCGATCACATTTGTGGCAGTTGCTAGCTATAATCACTTCAAAAGCAGAACAGCTTGGGACAATAAATAGCAACTGTGAGTAAGTAAGGAAAAAACAAACAGAAATGGTGGATAAAAGCCAATTTGAGAAAAGCCTGTGATCTTGCTAAGTTCAAGTATCCCCAGGGTGTGAGGGGAAGGGCTGCTGTAACATTTTAAGATCTAGATCCTTTCATGAACTGCCAGTTGAAGACATGGCAAGGCAGTTATTATTAGTGCTTACTGTCGATTTGGAACCTGCTTACTCCTGGCTGAAGTCCAGGATTTTATCACTCCTTTCAGAAATAGATTTAGTAGGTTTAATAATGCCAGGTATGATAATTTAACAAGTAGGAACATTTATTCAGCGGTTAAGTGCCCCTCGTGGTTCTGATTTCAGGCTAACATCAGGCAGTAAAGTGCTTTGCTTCTCTGAGCTTTTTCTTTCCACCTATTTATCTTATTGATACCTGACAACCAGAATTGCATTTTTGATCCAAAGATATGCTGGTGGTGGGCATAAAGCTTCCTCCACCTCCCCTTGTACAGTGATGCGCACAGAAAAGGTGAGGTGGGACTGAAAAGGAGAGCCGTGAGAACTCTACAGGCAGCACATGCCACTGGGTTTGGAGGTCACTTTTAATTTTTTTGCATTTTGGATTTACATATTGTATGCAAGTTACAGCACTGATTGGCACCCTGGTGTTCTAGCTTGTGGCATGTTATTTAAGAAAGCACATTTATTCCTTGCTTGCAATCTACAGATCTGGCTGTATTATTCTCAAGATTTTCAAGATGGACGCACTTGCATATTTCAGGCGTGGTGCACTAAAGCATTGCACTGGAAGCAGAGATGAATTGCTGTACTGTTTTATAATAGGAAAAGATAAGGAATTAGTTTCTGATAACAGAAATAAATATTTATATGTAGTGTTCTCAGCCATGTCTTAAAGAAGGATCCTTCTTTGAATCCCAGCTTCAGCTGTACAAAGTCAACAAAACTGTAGAAAAACAGGCAGGGAAGTTTTCTGCTTCACCCTGCTGTCTCCAGGGAAGATCAGCTTTGGCATGCTTGCCTAACCAGGTCTTGCAGACCTCCAAGATGATGGCAACATGCCATTTCCAAGCAATCTACCTTTTTTGCTATCTGTGCCCAGAGATAGTTTTTTTCTGAAGTGTAATTTGAATCTTCCTTGTTTCAGTTTAAGTCATTATTTTTCCCTGGCCACCATGGAGATGGAGAACAGAACATTAAAAAGAAAAGCTGTGCAGAAGCTCTAGAAGAATATGATCACTGTGCTTCACCATCAGGCATCATTGCTCTGCTTAGGAAAGCTCTGATTTTCATTGCTGATTTTTGTAAAGTTGCGGGTACTGCCGGAACTATTACTTGGCAATCCTGAGCAGCTGCTAAACAGCAGAATACATCCAGAGATATTTACACCTTTCTAATAAAACATTAGAAAGGCAATAAAGAAGGTATGTCTCATGAACCTGAAAAGAAAATCGCAGAAGCAGGAAATATGAAGGGGATATGGCAGAAAGTCAAAGCTTCTGATTGAAATGGGCAAACTGTCTTTTAGCGTCAGGCAGCAGGGAGGTCACAGCAAGGGGGCATAAGTAAGCCTGGTGTCTGTTCCCTTCCCGATGAGACTCTGCCCCCTTGGTTATGGGCGGGACATGACAGATCTACCAGATTTCTGAAGTCTGGGACCAGGAGCGTTCATCTGCATCTGTGTTGTGGCAATTTCCCAAACACTGTACTACTGCATGTTAGTGTACTAGCCCCCTGCTTGTCCTTTTCCTGGATTCAGGTCAATTTATCTTTCATTTGGTTTCCACATAGGCTCACATCCCATGTCGTGTATGCTCATTGACCCTATGTTTGCAATTATGTTTGATTCTTGACTTGACTCTGCAGGAGGGCATCTGAATGATTTGAGTGGAAAAGAGCCTCTCTGAATACCCCCATCCTAGCGGGGGTCCCAGCTGCAGCCAGGACACTGGCTGTGCCCACTCTTTGCGCCCCAGAGCCAAGGAACTGAAAAAGAAAATACTCTAAAGTACAGCCTGGGACTATTGGGCTTGCCTTTCAAATATTGTTACCTACTGACATCAGTCCCTTTTCTGAAACTGCTTAATAACCTGAACCTTCCTGTTGGAAGCTTTGAGAAAGATCAGGTATCGACTATTTAAATGCATAGTTAGCTGAAAATCAATAGATGAATGATGATGTAAATGTATGTTGTTTTATGGATATTGTCATGCTGCTGATGCGTGTTTGCAATGATGTCGGTGCCTGTAACAACATATTTGGAGGTTAATCTGTGTTGAATCAGTAAGGCGATACCTCAGCGTAAGTGCTGTTGCAGAACTTCTAGGGGAAGACTGCTGTGTGCCGGGCAGATTTAGATGGCTTGCATGAATTAACAATGCATTTACCCATTTGTAAAATAGATCTTGAAGATGACATTCCTAAAATCCCTAGAACTTGAGGATAAGGTTGGAGAGGTTGGTGTTGGTTCGTATTATTGGAAAGTATCTATTTTCTCTGCAGGGGGATCTTAAAATAATCTTTGAGTAAGCACACATTCTTCTTGTGATAAGTTACTCTGAAAGGTAGAGATGGACTTCAGTATGACTTCCAGATCTACGGCTGACTTAACTTTGGCCCATCTTTGAAATGTATAGCCTAATTGTCTCTTTTCCAAGAAGGTGGCTCTGTTAGCTGGAACAACAGTATGTACTACTGATGCTCCTAAAGCCAGTAAATAATAAAATTGTTGATTCATACTCATTCCCTTTTGCTTCATTTTTATTTCAAGTAGTGTAAGATGTGCTTTGTTCTTCTTGTTTGTCACTTGGCTGTGATTTTTCAGAGGCCTAAAATGAAGATAGGCAATATTTTAAAAAGGGGTGTTCATACTTGGTTCAGTACTCTCTTTAGATATTATTTTCCTCTTCAAATTCTTTTAACACTTGCTCTAAACCCACAAATTTTCAGAACTGGTATTTAGCTAATTTGCAGCTTCCACCTTTGGCTTTTGGTCTTCAGCTTACTAAAAAGAATAAGGTATTGTCCCATGAGCAATTGACTTATTTTTATTTTCTGTGTGTTCTGGGAAGGTATTGGTGTTTATTTCTGCAAGTCTTTTTTTATGTTCTTCTCACAAAACTGCATGTCATCATCCCATGCTTGCTTAATTCATCTCCATTGCATTGTCATGCACATTTGTATCATCTTCAGATACGATCCCTAAGCTGTTTGAACAGGTTTAATTTGACCTGCCCTGCCTCTTAGCTCTGAATCTTACCTGCTGATCCATTTTATCTTCATACTAACAAGCACCTGCAGTGTTTCATGTACCTAATCCTTTGGACATCCTTAAATGTGCAGGCAGAAAAATACAAACGTCCTGAGAAGTCACAGCTTCTGTACTGTGTAGGGTGGGACTTAAGAATTGTTGCAATGTTTTTCTATCTACCCTTAACGTGTGGAGCTGAATTTTTTGTGCTTAACAAGTTCTGAAGAGTACGAAGTGACTTGTAAAAGAGTAACTTGGAAATTGCCATCACACAGTAAGAAGAAATGCTGAATTTTCAACGTAAGACGTTTCAACGTAAAGACACTCCAGAAGGCCAAAACATGAACTTTGGTAAGCTTAAAAATAAATATTAACAGTGTAGATTCAGGAAAAAGTAACCTATTTTTAAAAATGCTTAAGTATTAGCTAAAGCCAATACACGTTATTATCTGTAGGGCAGAATGTATAGTTGCCGCTAAAAACTGTGATACATAACTGCCCTTAAAAGCTTTTTTCTGTGAAGAGTTAAGTCACCTGAGCTGTGATTATAATATCGTTCTGTTAAATTGGGTCATGTTTAGTGCAGAAGAATGAATTTTGTTGATGTTAAAAGAAGGCTGTTTCAGAAACCACTAGCTCTCTTCACCTGGAGTATCAACTTCATGCATTGACTCAGGAGAGCAAGCCACGCAAGGCTGCTCAGCTCTGGTAGGAGTGAGGAGTGGGAAGCAGGCTGTACTGCCTGTGAAGTGGAAGTAAAGAAGAACCACCTTCCACTACAAGCACCTGGTGTCAGAAACAGTAGCTATGGCTACAATCTGCTCAGCACGGTCAATGTTTCATGTCCTTTGCCCAAGTTACAGTCCCCAAGTGAAGATGACTTGGAGTTGCATGAACGGGCCTTTGTTTGGTGTTCCTAACTTCTTGTGTGCAAGCTCACCAGCCGTTAACAACTCCAGTGTGTTCTTTCTCTTCTGCCTCTGTTGCTACATTTCACTGGGATCTGCTGAGGTTAATAAATCACTGGAGAGACAATATTAGTGCCACATGTTTAGTTGGACCAAGTGAGATAAAAAGCTGATAAAGGAATTAATTGCGTAAGAAGGAATAAAATACATAGGTAAGCATAAAGAAAAATCCTCTTATAGTGAACTGCCCTAAAAGGGGAGAGGACGGGGACTAGGGATCAGTTAAGTATTTTCTGGCAAGTATGCGAGCAAAGCATGGGGCAAGTCGTAAAGGGGGCGGCACTGTTGCTTCCCTGCGTGCCAGGGCCGCTGTACACCTCGATCCTGGGCATCTTGAGTAATCTGGCAGAACAAAGCAAATAAAGCAGCTTCTGCAACATAGTTACGCAAGTCAATTCATGTTTCACTGGCACCATGTGCAGTCCTTTTTCTTGCCACCTTCTTCCTAAAGACCATGCCACCTACCTCTGCCACAGGCTGCAGACAGGATCCACAGACCAGTGTTCCCAGTTGGAGGTACCCACTCTGGCCAAGGAAGATGGTTTCCAGATGGCCTCAGCTCCATTCCCTGAAAAAAACATTTCATGGTCTTGGTGTGCATATACCTAAAGAGATGAGGAGAGTTTTGAGGGGAAAGAAAACGTAAAGGTATCAGAGAATAAAAAGGATGGGAACTTCAGAATAACGGAGGAAAGGAGAAAGATAACTGTCAAGGAATACCCGGGACTAGAAATACTTCATTCTGATACAAGTTTTTCTAGGTAGTCACTAGGTCTTGCCTCCTGAGGCTTTGTCAGCACATTACAGAAAGGTGAGTCACGTTGTTTTGGATGTTGGGAGCAGATTTTCCTCTAGCTGGGTGAGGAATGGGTCTTTTTTGCCTTTTGAGGTTGGCCATCCATATGTGTGGTCTTTCCCAACTGATATGTCAGGGTTGCAGCATGAAGTCCCTGCTGGCTGGCTGGTGGGAAAAGGGGCTCAGAGCAAGGTGGTAACAAGCTCATGTTCAGGCAACTTCTTGAGGGAGAATACAAGTTTAACTGGCCAATTTTGTGTAACCAAACAATGTATTTTGTTAGCTCATTACTGTAAGCAGTATGCAGGAGAAGTTATTTGTTACTTTGATCTAGATAAAATCCATGTGGTTAGAGGCATAGTGTCCGTGCGTGAACTTGGCCAACACAGGGCTTATCTGAGGTTCTTCTACCTCAGATGTACCACAAAGACTATACAGTTCAGAATATTTGTAAGCACAACATGTAGTGTCTGCTATACTGTGAGCAGTCATAGCTTATCTGCAGCAATATCATAAATCAAAAGTATGAAATTAGCTTCACTATGAACTTTGAGATGACCTTAGCAGGTGAAATTTCTGTGGCATCTGTAGCTCTGTACTCTCAACAAACAACTACAGAGATTAATTATCACCACTGCTGCATAAAGCAAAGTGTTATTACACTGTAATACAGTGTATTACACTGGCTGATGTGGTGGTTGGAGGCCATCTTGGGCATAGCGATCATGAAGTGATAAGAGTTTTTGATTCTTGGATAAGTAAGGAGGGGCATCAGCAGGACTGACACCTTGGACTTCCAGAGGGCAGACTTTGGTCTATTCAGGAGCCTGGTTGACAGAATCCCTTGGGAGGCAGTCTGAAGGGCAAAGGGGTCCAGGAAGGCTGGACATTCTTCAAGAAGGAAATTAAAGGGACAGGAGCAGGCAGTCCTCATGTGCCAAAAGATGAGTCAGCAGGGACAACTAGCCTGGCTGAACAGAGAGCTTTGGCTGGAACTTGGGAAAAAAGGGTGAGTTTATGACCTTTGGAAGAAGGAGCAGGCAACTCAGGAGAACTACAAGGATGTTGTGAGGTTATGCAGGGAGAAAGTTAGAAGGGCCAAAGCCCAACTAGAACTTAATCTGGCTATTGGCGTAAAAGACAGTAAAAAATGTTTCTATAAATACATTAGCAACAAAAGGAAGGCTAAGGAGAATCTCCATCCTTCATTGGATGCCGGCGGAAACATAGTGACCGAGGATGTTATCTTTGCCGCAGTCTTCCATAGTCAGACCAGTTGTTCTCAGGGTGCCCAGTCCCCTGAGCTGGAAGGCATGCAAGGGGAGCAGAATGAAGCCCCCATAATCCAAGGGGAAATGATTAGCGACGTGCTACACCACTTAGACACACACAAGTCTATGGGGCCAGATGGGATCCACCCAAGGGTACTGAGGGAGCTGGCGGAGGTGCTCACCAAGCCACTTCCCATCATTTATCAGCAGTTCTGGCAAACTGGGGAGGTCCCAGTTGACTGGAGGTTAGCAAATGTGACGCCCATCTACAAAAGGGACACAAGGAGGATCTGGCGAACTCCAGGCCTGTCAGTCTGACCTCGGTGCTGGGGAAGGTTGTAGAGAAGATCATCTTGAGTGCTGTCACACAGCACATACAGGACAACCAGGTGATCAGATCCAGTCAGCGTGTATTTATGAAAGGCAGGTCCT